>WMED01022116.1:0-11753 GCA_019650415.1 Pipa parva | reverse complement strand
CACCCGAACTGTTCGCACTACTTCGGACAATGGTGAATTCCCCCCAAAATCAAGGGGGGAATTCAGGATAGTCCGAAGTGAGGTGCAGAGTGGTCACCTCACTTCGCACTGACTGATATGCGCTCGCTGATGTCCGCATGCAGGACATCAGCGAGCGCATATCAGTCAGTCCGAAGTGAGACGACCACTCCACACCTCACTTTGGACTATCTTGAATTCCCCCCAAAATGTCCAGTAAACCATAAAGTCCAAAATCTAGCGCTGCTTCTTCTCCCATGCATGTACCTTGAACATTCACAAAAACCTCAATTCATTGCACATATTACTTTTTGGACACTTGTTTGTTGCCCTCATTTAGTTTTTTTGGGCTGTACCATTTCTTCATGTTTTTGTGCTGATATGGCACTATCTAGTGCATTTTTGTGCGCTTCTTACAAGGTTTTCATTTATCTCAATAGCCAGTTGGCCAGTCTTGCCATTGCCTTCCTTTGATCTACCATGAAAATTCTTCTTTAGTACCAAAATCTTTGGGGCCCAGTTGTTTTTTTAAAACCTTCATTACTATATTTTTGAACACATGGGAGCAGATTTTTCTGAAGTTGAAACACTATCCAGTATCCACCATGTTTGCTTTGTTTTTATATTAGATATTTTAAAAGTTTATTTTTTTACATTTTTCCATATTTGAGTTTTTTTTTAAGTTGGAGTTCTTAATGCAATTTTTTCACGATAGATTTTAACCCTTTAGAAAAGTTAGTGGGCCAATTTCCCAGGTCTAAATAATGATAGAGAGAACATGCCAATGGGAGCTTGCTCAAGGCATTTTGCCTAAATAAAAAAAAAATGTGCATCAGCAAAACCCTCTGCGTGTCACTTTCCTTAGAAGTACTGTATGTTTTCTTTTTTAACAATGCACCTAAATAGTATTGCTAGGAAAGTTCACTTTCTGTGTCGTATTTTCTAAATGCTTTGTGGGTCCTGAAGATAGTTCAACATTTTATAACTCTTCTATTGACACATTAAAGCTACAAAAAAATTAAAAAACTAAAAAAGCAGGAGAGGTTGGTTCTATCACTTTTATGGCCTATAAAGAACAAAGGAAGTATTTATCTTAAAAGTATTTTCCTAATTTCATGAATGAAATGAGAAATACATGGGGGTTATTCACTAAGGTGAGAATTCGACTGTCGAATTTGCAAACAGCGGATTCCCATAGTAAATCTGCTACAATTTCCCCATTGTAAAGTTGCGACAATTAAAAAAAAAAAATTCTTTATTACAACAGACTTGAAATACATTACATTTTACGTCAAATGTTTATATTGTGCATATATCATACAACAACATATTATATTGAACTATGTCTTTCCCAAATTAAATACATTTTACTATTCGTATTCTCAATGACAATTTTTCAAAGTTAAGGATGCAACAATTTTCCCATAATAAAGTCACGACTGCGACAATATTCTCATTATAAAGACATGACTGTGACAGTAGCAGCCTATTGTGATGTTCTTTATCTGGCGAATTCGCACCTATACGCAACAATTCAGATTTAGTGAATAACCCCCACATTCTTTATGGCTCTTATGTATGAATTCATTTGTATAGCGCTGATATACTGTATTACGCAGAGCTTTATCATTCACTTCAGTCCCTACCCTGTGGAGCTTACAATCTAATTTCCCTATTCAGTCACACATGTATGTTTTCTGGATTGTGGGAGGAAACCCACACAGGTGCAGGGAGAACATACAAACTGAAGTCCAGGGTGGAATTGAACCCAGGACCCAGCACTGTAGGGCAGCAGAGCTAACCACTGAGCCATCGCACTACCCATATTTAAAATTTAAAACCACTTCATGGGGTCCAAAACCTTTGAGAAACTTGCATTCTGCATTCACTATCTATTATACTGTATTTGTCCACTAGGTGATGCCAGCTATTGGTATTGCATTAAGAAAAAGATCAAGAAAAAAAGAATGACATTTTCAATTTATGAACCTTGGGTAAGACAGGCAGATTTCTCCTATTATTTTTCTGTAACTGGTTATGAATTCACAACTACAGTTTAATAGCCGAGATCCACAGCCTGTTCAGATACACATGACCAGCTTGCAGTCATGTTTTGGTTTAGTGTAAAATATTGAAAATGTCCACTTAAAGTATATTATACAGTATTTACACTCTTCTCTGCTGTTCATACAGAATCTCATTACACCAAACAAAAGCGAAAGTACCAAAACCTTGCATTAACAAATGTGGAAGTAGACATTCGGGTCACAGGCTTACCTAAGCATTCTGTGTATTCGCATCCCCTGGCTTTGTATCTTGCAGACATTGTTCCATTACTTCAGAACCATTTAGAAATGAAGGATTATGGTACCCTAAATATAACAATATAAAAAGTTATAGGCAAGTTGGAGTGATTTGTATACCTATATCAACAATTCCTGAAGTGAGGATTTAATCTACAATTTTGGGTCTTTTTTTTTTTTTATTGTGGAGGGCACATACATTCATTCTTTTTAATGACACTTATTTTATTGAATTTTCAGTGAAAGTCACTGACACATACTGGGAAAAAGTTTAATGGTGCCCTAGGCAACAATGCCATTATGCACCCCTCTCCCACCAGCAGTCTCCCCTTCCTTGTGCCCCATACATTACAGCAGTACCCCAATAGAGTGTAGTTCTGAAATTTTCAATTACCTTTCTTTCACACACCCTTTCTCCATATTGGTTTGTGCCCCAACCTTCACTTTCCAGATACTATGCTGCCCTTCATTTCCTATACTACACTGCCCCACAACACCCCATACTGCGCTACCCACCACCCCCCTCTCCCATTGTACTGTCACCACAAGATCCCTTCTCTCTTTCCCTCCCTCCTCATTGTGTTGCCCTCTGAAGGAGAGGGGTGCTATCTTCTTTTGCTGTGCTGACTCTTTCTATTACAGTGCTTCAGCTATCCTCTCCCCAGTGCTGCCTTCAACTTCTGATGAGCCGATCTACACAGGAAGTTAAAGGCAGCACTGGGGGGAGGATAGCTGTAGCGCTAAGAGCTATAGACTAAAAACTAGGACAGGAAAGAGGTAAGGAGGGGGCGCACACCAAGATCGTTCCCCCTCCAGCAGCAACCTAGGCTGCTGCCTACCCCTCAGCCCTAAGGACAAAACTATATTAGGAGGTTTGATACTGTGTTTTTCCACTACATCAAACTGCCAGGAAAAGCTCCTTTTTTCTGTAAATTATAACTGCTAGTCAACCACTTGTACCTTCCACCATATGCAGTTTATTGCTCAAAATGACCTATATTGAAAAATTTGAGTGGCCCACTCACAGTTTCAGTAGAGTGCATGCAGTGGTGTACAGGGGTGTAATTAAATTCCTAAAAGCCCTGGGGCACCAGACCCCTGCATCAGTCTTGGTAAAGGAGGTGTTTTCCAAACTGATGCTCCTGGTCTGGAACACTTGATGAAAAGTACCTTGTGTGACAGTGCCCTTATCCACAACAAACATTACATTTTTATCAAAAAGCAAATCATTACAGATTTCCATGCACTTTGTTAATCTCAGTCTCATTAAGGAACCTTGGTAATAAATACATGCCCTTCTGCAAAGGTCCCACAAAATTCAGTGAGCACAGTATGCTTAGGTAAGTATGCTATCCAAGTTTATTCTGTACACATCTCCAAGGAGCTCTCAGCATTAACATTCACTGGAATGTTGGGAAGGAGTACTTGTGATGTTGAACAGACAATGTCAAGTGAACTACATTCCACCTGTACATTCCTAGCCATTTCACTGTTATTTAAAGGGTTCCGTGAGAGTAGTTATCGGAATGCTTTCAACCTGGTGATAAGGTTAACAGGCTGCAAAAAACTGGGTTTTCAGCTTGTAACATATTATTAAAAGAGACATACATTTATTTAAATAAGATAATCAAGAATTCAGCTTCAAAAAGTAAAATTTTTACAATTACAAAATAGTAACAAGATCTGCCATGGTAAATAGAAAAATCACACCGTTAACTACCGTATTTGCCAGCGTATAAGACGACCCCCAACTTTTCCAGTTAAAATATAGAGTTTGGGATATACTCGCCGTATAAGACTACCCCTCTTCCAATGCAAATCCTGCTTGGATTGGTCAGCTCTCCCTTCCTGCCAAGCCCTCCCTGTCTCCAAGATTATCAGAGCACCAGCACACTGTACTGCCCCTACAAGCTCTACCCTCTGAAGGAGGGGGTGCTATCTTAGTGCTTACCCCCCTCCTTTTCTCTCTCCCTACCTAGCTCCTCTGTTACCCAGCTGTCTGTGCTGAACGCTATAGCGTTTCCTCTCCCCAGCAATAAAAGTTCTAAGACTTCAAAGCAAAATAGCTGGTGAACATTTACAAATGTGTGCAGCTTTCCTTCCCCCAGCCTATCATCTTTGAAAACTGAGTCCTGTGAGGTTTGCATCAATAAAGCCCTTGTGTCCAATATTTACAAATTTTGCACTACTATATTATTAAATGGGCAGAAGCAATAGGCAAATAATTCCTCTTATGCACATTGGCAATGCTAAGTCATATGTAAGTTGTTCCAAGCAGATAGAAAAATATTTTTTTCTTTTCAGACCCGTCTAGGGGTCTGTATACTGACCCACCCCACCCAGTCGTAGAGGGACTTAACACACTTCCTGATTAAAATGGCCTTAGACCTTATCTATATATAAATCTGTGTATATTTTTATTTATAAAGGGTATGCAGTGCTTAACAATTTAACAATACCAATACAGACACAGTAGAAAAGCTCAGTATAATTAAGTGAAGCAAATTGCAAGCATATAGTCATGGAGAAACAAGAGGATGGAGGTCCCTGCCCCATAAAGCTTACAATTTAAATAGAGGGAGACTTACATACACAGATAGGAGGGTAATAAGTACAATAAACAGAAGTGCTGAATCAGTATATAAATGCCAATAAGGACCATAAATAACTTCTTAAGTATTAACTAAGTGAATAGAAAATAAAAACAAAAGCTATTGCTCCAAAAAGTAGGATCATGAATACTATGCCTACGTTTCCACTCCTAAGTGGAGTCTTTATCAAGGCAAAAAAGTGTTACATTTATACATACAGCACCTGCATCTTAAATTGAAATTCACATTGATAGCTAAATGTTTTTAAGTGAAACAATATATAGCATAACATAATATATAGCATTAGTGCATATAAAATAAATGAAAAATGCATATTAAGCATCTATTAGACGGCTGTAACCATTTAACAATCTTAGGGCGAAATTTCATAAACTCAAAAAGGCCAATTTTGCCTTTCCGAGTTTATTCCCTGTACATCTCGACCGTTTGATCAGTAAAAATTGATACTTTTCAATTAGATTTTGCGATGGAAAGGTAGCCATACTACTAATATACTAATGATGGCTGCCATCCATCAAAAAAATCAGATAGAAAAACTCAATTGAAAAATATCCATTGATTTTTACAGATCAAACAGCCAAGATTGTACTCAGGATAAACTCAAAAAGGCCGATCTTTTCCAGTTTATTAAATTTCACCCAAGTGAATATAGTCTCATTACCATAATATAATCTCCTATAAGTACAAAGTTACAATAAATTCCTGAATACATGCATAACCAAAAATTCACAAGAAACATTTCAAAGAGAAGTCTGTATTAAGACCCATCCTAGCTCATAAATCCAGAAAGCTTATCCTTGATGCAATTCTCTTTCTATATCACCACCCCTGCTTTGCATTTCCACTTATTATATAGGCATACATCTAAAAGTGGAAATGGAATATCTAAATTTCAATTTAAGATGCAGGTGTGTTTTCATGTCACTGGTGTTGTTTGTATAAATATAACACTTTTTGGGGGTTATTCACTAAAGTCCAAATTGTTGCGTATAGGTGCGAATTCGCCAGATAAAGACAGTCGCAATAGGCTGCTACTGTTGCATCTTTAGAATGAAAATATTGTCGCAGTCGCAACTTTATTATGGGAATTCACTGTTTGAGAACTCGACAGTCGAATTCGCACCTTAGTGAATAACCCCTTTGTATCACATATTGCCTTGATAAAGGCTCCAGTTAGGACTTGGAATGTTGGTGTGGTGTCCATGAGGAAATAAATGCAAAAATATTTGCTTCACTATATGGTTGTGTTGCTCTATTTACAAATTAATATATGATCTGTTTGACAGTGACTTGGCTAGACTGGCTCTCATAATGAAGTATAATTACTTAGTCCAGTAAAAATTGTGTCACCAAGTATTTCAATAATCCTTTATAGATATACAGTATATTTTATTATAAATAAATGCTATAAAAATGTGGTATCTTCATACATAATGGAATGGATGCTTTATGCATTAAATGAAATCTCTATCGTGACACTGCTACAGACAAAAATAAATATATATTTACCTCGAGTTAGCAAAAAGAAATGCAAAGAAATAAATGAACCATAAAACATAATTATTTCTAACAGAGCCTTCCATTACTTCCCATGAACTATGGTATTGTTTGTAAAAAGTTCCTCTAAGTTAGTGGCAAAGTCTTTATTTTTGCATCCTTTTAAACCAATTACCTAAAAGAAAAAACAAAAAAAAAAAAAACCCTCTTTTCAAGGATTGTAAATAAAAATAAACACGACAAAGATGAAAGAAAACATTTATTGAATCAATGTCAATACTTCTCTGTAATATCTATAAGCCATCACTGAACTGACTTCATTCAAGAATGAACACAATGTACAAAAAAGTATGTTTTTGTTATAAAAATATGTAAATTATTATTATTATTTTACTCTCAATCAAAGAATCTGAAAATATTTTTTGATAAACCTGCTTTTTCAGACAGATTGGGATTAAGATGATAAAAGTATTGCAAATACTTACACACTCTGAAAGTGTCTTCCAATACTGGATTTCTTAACAGGCTTGTGAACATTTCTGAGTAGAAGCCACTATATTGCTTGTTTCTACTGAAACATTCTCCATAAATTCCAATGCAAACAAGACCACTGAGTGACCATACACTATAGATTCCAATGTTGTTGTTGCCACAAATAATGCCTTGGAGAATGCAGCAATATGAACGCTCCTCTCTCCCCAAATATTTGTTGGGATGGATTTTTTTTTGTGCACAGAGTAAGCTATACCCCAAAGTTTGTCTATTTATGAGAAAGCAATTGTTTGCTAAATGGTATTCTCATTTTTATGCCAAGAGCTACACTCTGTGGATGAGTTACAGGTACAACTTCCAACATTCTAAGATAAGATCTGACTATACTCAAGGCTATGTCAGGTGGTTTGACAAATTACCTTGTATCACAACGGGGCAGAACTTCAGGGAGTCAGGCTTAAGTGCCTCATTCCTGGGCTGGTGCACGTTTAGCCCCGGGGTCCCTCTCCCCCGGCACACTACACTGCTGTGACTCTTGTAGGTGCACCATCCTAACCTACCCTCCCTTTACAATTGAATGAAGCAGAATTTAGAAACCAACAGCAGTTTGCCTGTCTGTCACTGTTAAAACTGTTGTATGCAACATATATTACGTACTTATGTTACATGGTTTTGAATTTATAAATCCTTGGTTACAGAAGTCACTTGGCTATTTCCTCTTTAGCTGAGTGATTTGGAATCTTAAGTCAGGTAACTAACAAACAGGCTTGATAATTCTTATAAAAAAAGAAAATCATAATGAAATTGATGGTCAAGTTTGAACACCAGCATTTTTTTTCAGAATTCTCAAAGCTTTTAATGAAGTCCCTAATTTGAGATTCCAAATGAAACTGCTGAGGAGAAAAGAGGTGATTGGCTTCTTTACAAACCTGGCTATAAACTGGAAACAGCTGGTAATAAGTAAATCGCACACATTGTGGAATCCGTGTAACTGGCAATTAGCCACATACAAGTGTGTTGGTGGCTAAATTGTACCTGAAAACACTGACAGAGAGGGGGCTAGTTGGTTTTATTAGGCACTCAGCAACAACATTACTGTATGCCAAGAAGTATAGAACATGCTGAAGAGCTAGACAAGTGGAGCCACAAATTACAATGGATGCTTTAGCAAGGTATATACTGTATGTATTTATGGGCATGACTGTCTACATTAGGAAATGATAATATAGGTGCTAGAACACACTTCCTTTTAGCAGTTGCCTTTTTTAGCAGTCTGTTTGCCTCCTGTGCTTGGGAATGCCCCTGGACTGGTGGCAGGGATATTTATGGGTCCCTAATGATATTTTATGTAGTTTACTTTTTTCTTGGCAATATTTACTAAATGTATTGAGTAAACATTTTACACATCTGCAGAGTACACATTTTGATTGCAAAAAGTGTTGTTTTATAGAGTTGCAAATCACTCTGGTACCATCAGGTGTTGAGTTCTGCTTTATATTATGACTTTCCATACATGGTGATAGTTGTGTCTAAGGTAGAGACTGTTAGATACAACAAAGTACATTTGGCTTTAAAACTCCAGACAAGCATTCAACCACTTACAGATACATCTCACATATTCAATACAATGGCAAGTCATTGCGACTACTTTATGCCCCTACAGTTAATGAATACTAAATTAATAACAGGTACATCTGAAGAACAGTGCAATATTAAGAGAATGATATTTCACAACATGTGAAAGAAATACATGCTTTGGAACCTGAGCAAAAGACTTTTTACTGAAAGCCGTAAAAGGTCACCCTGTATGATCAGCCAGTTTGTCGTCGATTCCTCTGGTATGGTTGTGTCTAAATCGCTGCACGTTGCAAATCCATAGCCTTTAATTGAACAACCTCATGGAATGGTAACATGGAATAGGGATATTTTGCAGGCAGGTTGGCATAGTGCCAGGGACAATAGATGCAATGATGAGGCATTAATCGGAGCTCTATATGTTTCCTTACAGACAGAAGCACCAAACACAACACATTATATGTTACCACACTGGTTTACAATCTTGAGGTCAGAGCTTTCAAATAAATATACTCAACATTTACAGCAGAATTCCTTACTGATGGAAGCTTTTCTTTTTTTAATTATTATTATCACCATTATTATTTTATAATTAGCCTCTTTAAAACTGGCTTGGGTAGTACTAATCTGACAGAACTCTAAGGCAGCTATGCTATATTAAGTCTTTTCAATGTCTTTTTTTTCCTTTTGAGAGACCGGTGATCGCTGGTGGCATAGAAGGTGATGTTGTTTCTGCAGTTGTCTGCAGCAAATTGGTCTTGTTTATTCCTAGGCCCGCTGAATCAATGTCCAAAGCCTGACATAGCACGGATTAAGTGTCTAATTCACTGCCAGTAAAATCTGCACCAAGCATTATGTTTAAGGGCCCAGGCCTTTCCAAAATGACAGGGACTATGAAATATGTTAGGAGCTTCAGTGGTGTGAAAATGAAAAGTGAAACTCAGCAAATATTAATAATAAAAAAAAAGCATCATTAAAACACAGAGCATAAAAATAAGGTTATTGGAAAACTACTTGTTTTTTGAGGTGTGTGGGGGGGGGGGACAGTAACAGTTTTTGGCAAAAACCAGAGCCCTGCATTCAAGTGAAAAGGCATGGTCAGGCAAAATATGATAAGCTACATCCTCAGCATAGGCCAGCATCTTTTTCCAGCTGTCATCACACGGAGTGAATGATGAATCATTTTGCAGGTGATGGAAAACACAAAAGTAGTCACCAATGCAAAAAAAATGAGGGTGGTGAGGGACAAGGGGGAAGTACGGACCATCTAGAAAGGCCCTGTGAAAGAAACAAACAGAAAAGTGATCAATAACAGACAGACATTTTTATTTATTGCGTGTGAGCGATCACAATATGTTAATCTATAAACTCTTCAGTGGAATTGGCTGAAACTGTTTAGGCTTCTCCTGGACCAACAAGGGTAACAAACGGTCAGGTTTTTTTTAATAAGTTAAACCTGATGGAACTTGCTCTTTTTTAATCTCAATAACTACAATAAGTAACGGACTGACCAATGATTTGTGTGTTTTTTTCACTGTAAAACAACACACGCTATAAGTTGCATATAATAACAGTGGAGAAAATCTTAGCTCTGAAATAGTGTGCCTTACTCTACTAAAAGAAAAATTATAATTTATTATATTTTGTGAAAATATAGTTCTGTTTTTGTTTCTAAGTCACATACCTGTATACTGACCACAGAGTATTTATCAAAACAATGAGTATTTTATCTGCTAGTAAGACAACCATTATGTTTCTTATCAAAGTGCAGGGCAATCTCTTACTAAATACTTCTAACTACCAGTAAGAGGTGCTAATCACATGTATGCGACCCATTTAATGATTTCTTTGTGGAGAATAAGAGGGGAATTCAGGATAGTCCAAAGTGAGTTGAAGAGTGTTCGCCTCACTTTGGACTGACTGATCTGCGCTCGCTGATGTCCTGCACGCGGACATCAGTGAGCGCTTTAAAGGGATTCCAGTCTTGGCAAGAGCAAAAGAGTTGCCTCACCGAGATTGGAATCCCTTTAATGCGCTCGCTGATGTCCGCATGCAGGACATCAGCGAGCGCAGATCAGTCAGTGCGAAGTGAGGCGAACACTCCGCACCTCACTTCGGACTATCCTGAATTCCCCCCTAAGACTCAAGCACATATTTGATTTTTGTACTTTATCCACTACAAACCAAAAATCTCATATCTAGATACCAAAACATTTATTTATTTCAACAAATAACAGAAACCAATGATGCATTGTTCCTATATTTTAGGGCACATTTTTCTATAAATATCTGACACTTGTGACATTTGCCTGCTGGAATTCCTGTCATTAAACGTAACTGAATGACACTTACTGACAATGTAGTCCCATCTTATCCTGCCTTTGTGTCCACAAGCTGCATTTGGACATTCGCAGACATATTCCCACTGTAGCCACCTTTAGACTGCATTTGGTTTTGAATTGAACTGACCTGTAAAAACAGCAAAAGCCAAAAAAAGAAAGCTGAAAATATATATTTTTGATGCTTGTTAAATGTACTTTATTGCAATAAATGAGCAGATACTTGGAATAAAGAGCAAAATCTTTTTTTCCTTTTTGCATGCAACTTGTGCAGAAACTAACTATACCACTTCACTAAACCTAAATGCAACCCCTAGATGTGGAAACCAGGACACCAGTAGGCAATTTGCAAACACAGGACAAAATTAAAAGTTATCTTATAGCTGATAGCAATATTAAGTAAGATCTATCCAGCCAGTTGGCCATGTTTGGTTATCTTTGTAATAACGCTCTGTAAGGTCACAGCGCTACCATATTTTCCAAACTGTATCTCTTTGTGAGTCCAACAGATCAACTGCAGCTTGGGCAGGTCTGCTGGTCTTATATCCTGGCTCACTAACTACAGCAGTAAACAGTCAAGCTCTTTGACTAATTCATAATAAAATATGCACATATTCTCTGCAATTAAAAATATATTTATATGTCTATGTCTATCCACACACACTTACCGAATTCATTCCACTAAACAGATCTCCTGACCCTACATGTGCTGTGTGAACAAAGTTCGTAGGCTCGCCAATCATAGTTCTGTCAATCCGCCTTCGCCTTTTCTGGAAAAAATAAATACTTGTTGGTACATTGTCTGTAGGATGTGCACTTTCATAAATTACATGCTCAGGTAGATCTAAAGTAGAACATATTGTACAGTCATGGCCAAAAGTTTTGAGAATGACACAAATATATTTTCACATGATCTG
>WMED01022115.1:0-11753 GCA_019650415.1 Pipa parva | reverse complement strand
CTGTAATGAGACATTTTTAATTGTTTTTAATTTTCCCTACACCCTTTCACTTTCTTATGTGTGTTTGTCAATTTTTTATACTGATAACACTTGTTTATTTCAAATAAAATTTGTGTGCACCATTAAGGTTTCTTTTTCTCTGTTTTGTTTAATTATGATTATAAACTTATGGTAGCACCTTTGGATAAAAATTCAAATCAATGATGATAAATGGGTGTGCTTGAATCCAACCATCTCTTTTTGATAAGAGCTGTGACAATATGTTGAGACACAAATCATAAATAAATAAATACAAATATTAAGCATCAGTAAGTGTAAGTATTAAATAAAATATAAACATAAAAATCAGCGCTAAATATCAGTGCTAGTGCTCCAAAAGATAGGATTTCAGTTTGGTTTTAAAAGTGCGGAGGGAATGTTCCTGGTGAAGATAAAGGGGTATAGAGTTCCAAATGTGATATATTTTGCTAGAATTTTGGGTTTTTTCCAAAATCATGAACTGCAAGAGGAACTGCACTGAGAACACTGCAAAGTGTTCTGGTTTCAGTTGAAATTTATCAATATCAATCGTTATTTCTTTTCAGCCCTATATAAATCAGTGCAATACAAGTCCAAGAAAGTAAAAAAAACTTGGTGTAAATGGCAAAATAAATCAAAGAGATCAAAATAATCTTTATAAATATTCTCCAAGCTTAGGAGTTTGCTTTTATTTAAAAAATATGGTTATACAAATATAATGCAATTTTGGTGCATTATATTTGTGCTTTTTTTAACAGGTTATAAAGGCTAAGAATTTCTGTTTTATTTCAAAAGATCCATATTATGATCTATTAGGATGATCCAGACAGCTAGAGAGATTTCATTAATATGCATAGCTAACCTCATTCTTCATGTTCCCTTACCAATGATGGACTCTTACATAGTTCAATGTAGTCATTCGAATGGTAGTGGGTGCAACAAGGCATTGTGATGCATATTTCACCAGTCAAATGCAGTGATGTCATCCACACTATGTCTGTAAACTCTATTATTTTAATATTACATGATAATTTATTATTTTGATGGAATCTGGAAGTAGTTAAAGCAACATCACTTCAACATCATGTACAGTACTGTAAATAATATGGATTTAAAAAAAAAAAAAAAAAAAAAGCAAAAGTAACAAAATTATATCTGACCTGCATTTTTACCAGAGCAGTTTCAAACCTCTAACTATCAGGAACATGACCTCTCTAGTTTATTATGTAATAGGAAGCATAGGCAGAGTGCAGGGTCACTGTTATTAAGAGAGATTGATAAGACAAGGAGCTTCAAAGTATCCAAGCATCACTTGCCAGTGTGGTAGAGTAAAGCATGAGTAAATGTGGTATATAACGGAGGGATTTGGGTTTATGGAGAACTTTACAGACTTTTGCAAGTATTTAGAAAATGCTTGTAAGACTGGATTAGATTTATAATTCTTGGTAATGATGGTAAAGCAAATATGCTAAATTAGATTTAATAACAAAAAAGGAAATATTTGGAAATAATTTGAATTGCATTAGAACATAAAAACATTAAAAATAACTTGTCTAATCAATGGAAAAGAATATAAAAACTATTTACAAATGTAAAAAATGTAAAAAAAATTTTTGCTTTGACCTTAAACCACTGTTTTGTAAGGTAGATTAGTAAAAACAAAAAAAACAAAAAACAAACAAAATATAGTTTAATTTTGAAGAATTTACAGAACTTTTTTTTAGTATAAAAGCATTTTTCTTTACCAACCCAGAAGTCTCTGGCAGAGATATAGGCAGAGTTTATTAAAGAAAGACTATAGTGGTATAAAGAAACCACTGTTTTCATCAGTACAGCCTAATGTTATTTATCCATACATACAAAAGATAGGTTAAATACATATATTTGATCACTAAAATAGTAGAGTGCTGTTTATAGGATAGTTGAAGTATGGATATATTTTTCATCTACTAAATACAGATTTGTTTTACTAAAATCCAAGAAAAAATGCATCCATCCATTACCTGTAAGAGAGTGAAAACCAGTTTGTGACTTTTTCATATTGCAACTTTTCAGCATCAAGATTCGCACTGTAATGATTTGTCTTTGTTTTAGTGTAACTCAGTTGTGCTATTTGCATAACCCTTGAATTTGATGTTTTCATGCAGACACAATTGTCTAAAAAATGTTCTTAGAGTCACAAGTTTAATGATCAGTGGATGCAATTAGTCAAAGGCTACTTTGTAATCGTGTTTACACTCTAAATGCCAGGCCATGACTGAAACAAGAGGATGGAAGTCTCTGTCCATAGAACTTACGTATCTAAATCTTTCTAAATTTGCCAACATGGATTTCAAACCATGAGAAAGCCTTATGTGAATGTATTTTTATTTTATAGCTCCAGTCTAAGTAGTTAAAATGGGTGTAATGGTCATGGAGGAATAGCAGAAGGCCTAAATAGAAACATGGATATTAAAAAAAAATCTAACAAAATAATAAAAAGCTAGGATGTACTTGTACTTTATTTATAGTTTTCACCATATAGTTTTAATGGCATGCCAGATTTTATTACACTTTTTGAACATGATTATAGAAAGATTGACTAATATTAGGAAACCTTCTTTGGCAGGCAAAACTTGACACCAAAGTTGATTGAACTAAATATACAATATAAAAGTCATGTTGTATACTGTAATGCTTCATTCACTATATTTCTGACATAACAAACAGAGCTATCTGCCAAAATAAAGATCTACCTGACAGCCTTTTCTCTTGGGAACACTTGTCTCTTATGTCGCTCTACACTACAAAGCTATCTGCAATATCTCTTGGGTCTTTATTTTATCTTCTTCAAATTCCAAGAGGGATTCTTTTCTCTTTTCTTTAGCCTATCATGTGCTTTCCAGCAGCTATTTTCTTTAAGCATAAATAAATGTATTAGGCAACATTAAAAGGCATAAACATTAACCAACAATAGCAGCAGATTTATACTGTAAAAAAAAATGTAAACAAGAGGGCTATGAACGCATTTATTGAAATTTTGTAATGAAAGTACTATACCAATAGGGAATTAAGTGTAGATTTGTATTTCATTAAAACAGCACCTAACATGCAACTGCACATATGTATGTACCATTGAATGCAGGTAAACCTACTCTTTCATTAGTGACTTTTTGTAAAATATTGTCTAGACCTTCTGGTCCAAGTACTTAAATACATCCCTGTATAAAACTAATTATAATTTTAAAAAGTATATAGCCATAAATGAATCAGTCCATAATATTGTATCACATGCATTAATAAATGCAGGCTATTCAAGTTATGTCTGTCATGGAGCAATCCCTTTAATGTGTCCTTAGCAACTGACATGGGCTAATTCTGAACTCAGGCTTTGAAAGTGGAGGTATATTGGAAGATGTATGAAAATAAATTTAAAAATAATAATGCAGGTAAATCCACAAGTGATAATGCACTGATGCTTCAAGAACTCAGTAACCTACAACCCCATGAACAGTTTCTTTTTTAAAGACAAATTCCAAGCAAATTTCTGTTGTTTTTCAGTCAGGTTTTTTTTTTTTTTTTTTTTACATTTTTACTTATTTTTCTTGTATCTGTTTTAATACACTTAATGCATTACCATGTCTTATGCAAGGATATGTATATTTGTACATATTTAACTGTGAGTTAAATGATATGTACAAATATAATAATATATTTATTGCAACGCCACCAACCAGAAGTAACTAACAGTAAATATTTTAGAATTATCTGGATGCTCAGTTCTTAATATGCATAAACCAATTTTACTCATTTTTTCAGAGAGCATACTTTTACATTAACATTTGGGCAAAATTTATTAAAATCGGAAATGACTGATATTGCGATATCGATATTTTTACCAATATCGATATCGCGATATTGGAATTTACCGATATCAATATTGTGATAGTGATATTTTGCCCGTTCTGCCATTGAAATCAATGGTTCAGTCGAAATTCGATATAGAGATATCACGATATCGGTAATTTCCGATTTTAATAAATTTCGCCCTAGAATTCACAAGAGGTAAATGACTTGAATACACATCAGTATGCTAAAATCAAATAGTGCCAATCCAAGGGTTTAACCCCTTCTTTCCAAAACAGGTTATATGAAAACACATGTGAAAATATTTTTATAGTGTGTGTTTTTTTTAATAAATGTAATAACAAACTGCACGTTTTAAAATAAGATTAGAACCAAAATTGAATCAGAAAATGTTTTAAAAGGCATGAAAAGTTTGGCTAAAAACATTATATCTGACATGTACTGTATACATATAGAAAGCCAACTTAAAATATTAAAATGTAAAAATGATTTTGGGATCATTAGTACTTGCCTCTTGTTTAAACAGCCCTGCTCCCCCTCTGATTTTTTGTACAGACTCTTCCTGTTCAGTGCTGAGCATGTGCAGATAAGACCTGTCTGATTGTCTGGGCAGTTGGCTGTGGAGAAAGAAGCCAGGGAGAGGAGGGGCTGGCTTTAACCTCACTCTTCTCATACACAGAACTTGTTAACAGAGACAAAGCAGTTACACAGTGATATTGAGCCCTGCTTAGTTGAGAGGTGAGTCAGAAATTTCTTAATCAGTTTATTGCTTGACAATAGGTAAATGGAGCTTTATTTATATACAGGTTATACATACCCTTAAAGATACAGGGCCTAAACAAGACCATAGTATGCTGCACTTAAAAAGAAAAAAACTAAACAAACTTGAATATGGTAGAGAGAGGTTTCAGCTTTTTCTTTATTTATACACAACTGTTAACAAAGTACAGTAATACCCTGTTGTCACATTATTATGCCTAGCAGCTAGTATCCAGAATAAACAACACATGCAGCATGGAGAACAGCTAGACAGGCTGGGAGTAACTCAGTAAGGTCCTGGTGGGTTGTCACAGTTATCTGAAGCCATGTAAAGCCAATTTGTAAAACCCATCTTGCCAAGAACAATTAATTCATTAAATAGTCTTTGCACTTGCCCAATGAGGTAACTTTCTTTCTAATAATTCTTATAGACTGATATTAAATATATCTGAACCTATATCAGATAGATGACTTCCATCTGATCTCTACAAGCTTTATCTCCCAAGTTCAAGCTCTCTAGGTAAACCAAAATGTTTCAAGTTTAAGACTTAGTTAAGGCAAAATCCATTTTTTGGATTGAAGTATAGTATAGTAACAATGTAGTAGAGGTTTAATAGTGAAGATTATCCAAATAAATGTTATCTTGGTACATACGTTTTCAAGACCTCACTGTAACGGCAGAACCCTGTTTATAGACCAAAATCAAGAGTGGCCTAGGTTGAGGCCACACTTGTGTTTTGTAGCTGAGCTGTCTTAGGGGGTTTTTTTTCTGAGGCTTCTATAGATCATTTTTATTTAATAAATACAACTGCTGCACTGTATGGGACACTATGGGAGAGTCTGCTGCATAGTGTTGGCTACAATAGGGAGAATCTACTGTACAGTATGGGCACTATGGGGAGGGACTGATGCACAGTATGGGCTAATACAGCAGATAAAATGCTGCACTCTATGGGGCACAATTGGGGGAGACTACTGGTAGGGTGCACCTTTTGGCATTTTTGCCTAGAGTGCCATTGAACCTTGTCTCAGCTCAGCTGCCCACTGTCTTTTTGTGTTCTGCTTACAAATGCCAAAGAGATATTGAGATATTATGAAAAAACATTAAAGGTAAAGGCAGTTTGAATTATTTGCAAAGTGTCCAACAAACATTTGTTTCATCAGATCTCACAATTTCTCAAGTCTTGAAAACATCCCATTCAGTCATAAAATAGAAGCTAAAACTTATAAACACTTCTTAAATGATTGAATTATACAGAGGTTTTTTTGTACCCACACCTGTCAATCACCCCTTCCACTTGTATTTCTACTCTTCCATTCCAGGGTGTATCTTTTCACGTCCTTTAATAAAATGTAAGTGTGTTGTTGGTACTTGTTCTTCATAAAGATCTGTAAATCTCTGCTTTTGCGGGTCAACATCCTGTCAAGTTTTCCAACATACATATGTAATATGTTCTACACATTCCCACACACACAAAATAGAGTATGCATTTTACAATGTTGCAAGTTCAGGTCATAAAATTTAACAAAGTAGTATATTGAACAACTGGGTATCCTCTAAAAAGTCTTATGACTGAATACTGAAACCTACATTTACCATGCTAACCTGGGATAAAATCATTCCAGTGGAGACAGCACATCATTTTTCAAGCTACAGAGGCAAATTTTTTTCATTAAAACCCTGACAACCTAAAGATAAGCTAACTAAAATATGCAGATACACCCAATGTGTACATATCCAAGTAAATAAGTAATCATCAATGTAATTTTACATACTCACATCCACTCCCACACCCATACTGGTAAACAAACAGTAAGTCTGGTTGTGGGTATATCCTATTATTTAAATGATCACTATGCATGTGTTTAATAACAATTGTTATTACATTACCAGTGACAAGTCATTTATGATATTTTTTGCTAAGAAGCTCTGCATGCGGTGTACTTGAACAATACATTAGATGACATTTCTGCAAGAATAACACACAGGAAAATATTTCGCTGCCAAAATAAATACATTTAAAAATGAATCGTACATATCACATCATCTTTACTAAACATTTACTAATAAGCAATTTAAAAAGGGAGTTCAGACCGTCAATGGAAACAAAAGAAAAATTATTTATGAATGAATACTTCATTGGAGATTAACAATTTGCAATGTTTATTGTATAACTTTAGTCATGCAGATAGCTGCAAATGTGTTGCCTTTATTTTCATCATGTGGTAGCAGAAGGCATTCATATAAGATATGTCATTTGGTTGGAATGTAAGTCCTGTCAGATTAATATTTGTTCTCTAAAGCTATTCTGAGTGAATAATAGTCTAAAGAAACACGAAATATACAACATATTATTCAATATACCAAAAGTGCAACTTCCATATGGTCAAATTTCTTGTATCTCAAAATAAGATGCATTAGAGGGGAAACAGACATCGTTGTATAAACGAAATCCTATATATTAAGGTACATTTACTGACTGCATTCAATTAAAATTCTATTGTTGAGGTTAAACAACCTTTATAACTAAAATACAGCTGCTACTGTATACTCCTCCAGCAATAACCAAAAAGCCCTAAATTTGAGTTCCCTAATCTAGTAAGATCTGCAACTTTATTTAACAAAAAGAAATGCATATACCTAGTATCACTCAAATGTAAGACTAAGGTAAATCTCACAAGGATTTGAAGGAAGGAAGAAAACGATGCCATTTTCAAAGACACAAAAAAACTCTGTATCAGTCTGAAATGAAGGATGATGGGCAAAAGTAGCCAGAAAGATTTTTCTTACATCATTTGAATAAGGGATACAGACAACTAAGCATTTAAGGGAGGAGTTTGCCCAGTAACAGTACAAATAGAAAATCAATAATATGGTTGTCCTGTGAAAAAGAAAACAAAAGAGTAGAGTGATGGGAATCTTCTGGTGAAGTAACTATAATTAATTAATATGCTTCAAGTTAGCAGAAATCCAACATAAATATATGATAATATGATAATTACTGAATAGGAAATATTTATGGGGTCAGCGTATGCATATTATTATCACATAATCCTTATTGACTTCAGCGTTTTCAGTATTCCTGAGCTTAATTCTAAGTGATTTAAAACAGGACTATTTAGCTCCCACAGTTGTCATAAACCAAAGATAGCATTATATTTATTTCATTTGTATCATCTGTAAAGCACAAAGATACATTTAGCATGCGACTATATTAATGTATTCATGCAAAATGTGTTAATAAATATACAAAGCTTGCCATGTAAGACACATATACAGGGCAATTCAAAATCCCTAAAAAATAGTTGATAATTAGAAAATCTTGTTTTATGACTTCCTAGAAGCCCCATGGTTTATACGAACATGATTTTTCTATCAGAAAATATGTTATCATAAGATCTAGTCAACCACAGCTCCTTCAGACTGCAAATGAGGGCCTTTTGAAGCAGCACCATGTAAACATGCCATTGGATGTTACACAAACAGTGAAACTTTAAAGCACAATACTTCTCTTTCGCTGGAGAATGTTAATAATTGATTAGGGGTGGGTTGAGGGTCAGGTCTAGGCTATCTGGCATGACAACAAAGCTGTTTCCTGCCATATGTGAAAAGGTGAGAACAAGTGAAGTGGTTTGACAAACATCCAACTATTGGACTGAACTAGTGGATAGGACTTTGAGGACAATTCCTCCGTTGTTGCAGTTGATGTATCAACAAGCTTTGACTTGCCTAAAGCATATGTCATCACCTCAAAGTCTTAGTTGAATATATAACGGAGCAAAATGCAAATGCTAAAAATATAAACTTCAAATAGTTTTGAAAAAGATAGATAGCTTTCAATATAAAAAGTATGGCTAGGGTTCTTAGCAATATTACTTTCACTTCACCTACTTTTGGATTAATGTTTTTATTTACAAATGTATTGCAATTTTCGTAATCAAATAATAGACGTGTAAAACTGATTGTTTTTGGCTTAGGGAGAAATTTATAAAGGTAATTCTGACCTATTCACCGCAATTCGATCCATTTCATCACTTTTCGCCATATTATTGATGTTTTTTTTCCTTTTCTCCACATTCTTCAATTTCCCTCAATTTATTTAATGGCGAACAAAAATTTTGAATATCTAAAAAGATTGATATCAATAAATATCGATGCGTTATTTCCACTACACTTTACATTACTGTCGATGGAGCTCCTTTTCTATCAAAGTCACTGACCTTTTGGATGGGGAATAATGGGTTTTCACCATCCTCAACCAGGCAAACCCTTTTCAGTGATAAAAAAGGTTAGAAGGGGCTTAATAAATATCAATATTTTCAATCTAATTAAATAAATATCGATATACCAAGAGAAAACATTTTTGATTTTTATAAATATCCCCTGGCAAAATTTATTAAACTCGAAAAGGCCGATTTTGATCTTTTCAAGTTTATCCTGAGTAGGTCTCGGCTGTGTCATCAGTAAAAATCGATGAATATTTTACATTACATCAGTAGTATGCTTCCTTTTCACTGAAAAACTCGATCAAAAATGTTCTGTCGGTAAAAATTGATCGCCCTACGTGTGGATACAAGGGTGCATTATGTTTTCTATGTTCTAACACTGAAAAGTCTATGATCTGCGTATTCTATAAAGTTATAGGTGAGTAAAGTTTAATTGGTCGATTTGTTAGATCTAACATAGTTCCAACAATCATTTACTCCCCAATGTCAATCAACTCTATTACCACTTTATGACACTTCCTGATGTTGCCCTAGGTTTAGGGACAAACTTCCTGGATCTGGTGCCAGTTTGTAGGATCAAATCTTGCTGTTTATTTCTTGCTGTCCTGACTCTTGGTGGTTTTCTGGTTTAATGTTTCTATGTATAGTGGAATTCCACCTGACCTGATCATTACCTATATCTAAGAAATGCCTGAACTCTGCTTCAGAACCACACTAGGACCCTGCCTCAGAATATTTCTTGCAACTAGACCATAGGTGAATGAACTTCCTTAAAGCTTCTCTTTATCATTATGATGAGAAAGTTGTGGTCATCTACAATCCAGCCATTTGTAACAAACACTGCAGAAAGAAAATATTGTTACTTCTGACTCTAGCAAGAAACATAAGAGACATATATGGGACATTAACCAATAACAGATAAAAAATAAAAATTCTTAATTGAATTTTCACTAGTAAAAATGTAAAATTTAAATTCATGAATTATACTGCTTTCTGTCTTTTTTTATCTTTAATGATAGCAGCCATATTGCTACAAATACCTAACCCATTATCATTGGTTTCTATGGTGCTTTAAATAATACATATTTAGTAAGAACTCTTAAAAGGGAGTTATTCATTAAAGTCCGAATTCACCTTGCATAGTGTCTCTGCATCTGTTTGCATCAATACAATTTGGAAGTGGTGAACTTCTTATTCATGAAGCAGCAGACAGCAACAGACACCATCGCATGCATTGTGCAGCGTAGTTAGTCACAGTATAGTAGGCTGAGAAGTCATGCAGAGTGAGGAGAATTCCTCCAGTGAAGGGCAGTGACGCCAGTTTCATCATATCCCACTAACTATATATAAGTGAAAAATACTTATTTTTATATGTCACCTTGTGCCTAGTTCATGTTAAGTAGTAGACTAGATTAGTCGCAGTCACCTTTGTCACTTTTGAAAGAATAGTCGCCTTATGTAACACTGGAGCTTTACCATCAAACCACTCAATTCTCCACTCTTTTGTGGCGAAGGCAAACAGGTGAATTCGGAGCAGTATCCACTGCAGAATCCGCTCCTTCGACAGACTCCGTCACATACTGAATAGCTGAATTACCTTCGCAAATTGATACGAAGAACTCTGTAAGTCCCGACTGGAGTAAGCATCAGAATTGGTCATGAATTTGTCACATCGCAGAGATTGTTGAATAAGCGAAGATGGAAAAGTTGCGAATGGACATGAATACGGGCATTTACATCACAGTTCAGACTTTAATGAATAGCCCCCATTTTAAAGTTCAATTTGTAAAGCAAAATAGCTAATTTTATAATTATATATTAAGTAAGGTTGAAAAGGCAGATTTTAAGCTATTAAACATAAAAATAAAAGCATTTCTTTACCCTAGCAGCTGATCCGGGGGAAGACAAACCATTTTTTGTTCTGCAGCAAGAATCAAAGGTAGAGAATATTTTTGTTTTACTTGGATCTTACAACTTTACCTGAAAAAATCAATACATGCACTCACTTCATTATCCCTAATTCTTTACAATCCTATTCCTAATTCTACCTTCCATTACCTTATCTGATTAAACTAATTTACCTCCTGCAACACTTGTACAACTGATCACCTGCATTAAATAATACAATTAAAACTTTGCTTTATTGTTTTATCACATCCCTAACCAACTATCTGATTATTTCACTACATATGTTTTATTTGGTTTTTCTTTTTCTGGGTCATCCTTCAGCAGTCTTCCTCCTGCAATCTCCCTGGCTCTCCAATGTAATTTCATTCTCCCTGATCCCCTGTTTATATGAACTACTAATGTTCCTGCAATCTCTTCCATCCCTCACCTCTCCTAAAAACCTGAAATCTTTATACCGTAAGAGAATTATAGGTTAAAATCAAAACTTACCTGATGGATATAGTGGCGAAATCTATTAAAGTCGGAAAAGCTCGTTTTTGCTTTTCTGAGTTTAATCGGGCAGACACCCGTAAGTTTCTTGAGGTAAGTACCGAGAGATTTGTTTGGATCAATATTTACCGAGATAAACTTTTTCCATTGAATATATCCATGGAAAGGGTAGCCATACTTTCTGTTAGTGTAGTAAAGCTAAATTTCCATGGAAATATTCAATGGAAAAAGTATTTCTCAGTAAGTATTGATTGAAACAAATTTTGCGATACTTACCACGAGAAACTTTTGGGTGTTGGCCCGATTAAACTCGGAAAAGCCGAAACGACCTTTTCCGAGTTTAATACATTTTGCCCAAAATTGAAGTGTACTGCAGCTAGATCAGCATTCATCTCACGATCCTCAGTCCAGGATTGTGAGATGAATGCAGCACTGCTCCTCCTCACTAAGTGGGGAAAAAAAGTATTTAGTCAGTCACCAATAGTGCAAGTTCCACCACTTAAAAA
>WMED01022114.1:0-11753 GCA_019650415.1 Pipa parva | reverse complement strand
AAAAAAGTTTGGGGACCTCTGCCCTACACCATACTAATAAATTTATTGTGGACTAAAACCCGGTGTTTCAGTTTCATTGTCCAACCCCTGTAGTTATATCTAGTTAAAATGCCAGATACAATTCTTTTTCTTTGAATGCCAGGTCATGCAGCATCCTACAGAAGGAAGCCAAATATTGAGTCTGTTTAGTAACTTGAAGGAAGCCTCGGCCAAAGTCGCAGAAATATGGATATTTTCTCTCTCCAGCCAGCCGATTGACCATGAAGACAGCGCTATGCACACAAGTCAGAAGATAAAATCAACAGGTCAGACTGGAAAATTCGCTGTCAGATCTTTTAAATATAAGCGCCTGGTGAAAACACACTAGCACAAATTTTTGCACATGTCCACATGTTCCTGAAGTAGTTTCAGTTCCGACTGTCAACTTTTCTTTTAATAACATGTAGATTTTCTGTTTGAAGGAATGGTCACCAATGCATGCTTTTATATTATAATATAACATTTTTCTACATGTAAACAAAACTTTTCACCAGACTATGGAGTAACTTTACATATTCACTAAACAGAGTATATTTGTGGCGATAAAGCCACACTTTACTAAAGTCACACTTTAATTTGTGAACGTAGTCAGGCAAATAGTAGCAGTGATACATTGTAGCAAAGTAATGTTATCACATGGATTTGTTTTAAAGAGAGAATGTGTCCAGAACTATCATTTTCTACACTAATGGGAAGATGCTGAATTTGGCTTTTGTGTGCTGGACAGGACACGCGGAATCGAGTGTTTGTTTGTACGGCTGGGAGACGGTCGCCTCTACTTTTTAAGAATAGGCATGAATTATAAGGAAGCGCAGTGTCAGCATTTTGTTGCATTTTGGTTTGGTTGTCAGTATTGTGTAGCAGAAGAATAGCCTCCTAAATTACAATAATCAGACAGTTCCTAGCTCATGTTGGCACTTGGTTGCCACATTTTTAACGTCTGATTAAAATGTCAAAAGAATAGTAACAGGACCCGTGCTATAAGATCACACAATTCAGATCTGCCTATTCATACACCGTATGCTGCGGCAGATGTTTACTTCAGCACATGATTACTTGAATTGTTGTAGCCGTATAAATGTGCAGCCAGTGCGATGTTGCGAATTGTGAGACGATTTGCCACATCAGAATATTGTGAAGTTGGAGAAGAGACCAGTTGTGATTGTATTTACCCATCTATGAGACAGTTCTCACTTTGATAAACATGCCCACATGTCGCTTCAAAACCAACTGAATTTCCTGAAGAAAGAAAAATGTCATAATACAGAGTCAGTATAAGATAGTTCCTTCTTTTTATTATTGACAACAAGACCTATAAAACCTGGCTGGCTCTTTGGATTGTTCCCTTATTTGGAAATGTAGTCAATTTGAGATATTACTATCTCTCCATTTTTCTCTTTTTTTCTGCCCACTGACTGTTAAACATAATTGGCTTTAATTGGGAATTATTTTCCTCAACTTTTTTGCCCCAGTTGCAAAAATACAGGCTGCAGCGTAGTAAGGAGAGAGCATCCACTGTACCACTTGTGGAGAACCTCCATGGTGTTTTGAATCTGTGTATGTGTTTTGGCAGTGAATTTGCTAGTGTGAACCCAGAATTATTGTTTCTGTGCTGTATAAGTCTCTGCTGCAGATTGATTCACCGATTGCTTTCTTTCTTGCGTCATTTTTTTTTTGTTTTGCATATTAAGATCTAGTCATTGCTAAAGCTAAATGTGATTTCCTTCTGCTCAAAATGTAGAGCTCCAGAATAATTAATTGTATTACCAGTCCTTCCAGATTACAAGACTGTTTTTTTTCATGAACACATAGTGAAACACTGTAATATGTTAAAAGAAGCATGTGGCTGCAATGTGTTTCAGGCAACGTCAATTTAACTTAAATTTAGCGCAAGGTTTTTGTTGATGTTCAGGCCTCATTTATCCTTATTAAGTGAGCAGGCCTTTATCTGACCAGACTGGGTATATTGCAGTCAGGTGTTGCCCAGTGCAAAGATAATACAAGACATATTCACAATTTGAAGGGCTTAAAAAGACTCAAGATTAGAAATGTTGATGCAGACAATAGTGGGGGGAAAAAACACAACAAACATTGGCAAAAGCCAATTATACACATCTTAGGAAAACAATATTCCTTCCGATTCCTAATATGGAAATCTTAATAATACCCCGGATCAAGAACCCATTTCTGATTATTTAAAACCCAGTTACTTGCAATACAATCAGAGGCATCCAGGTCACCTTTGGACTAATAGTGAATTCACCTTGATATGTCCTGTTCTTGTAATGTGCACCATATGCATGATTAACTGATGTGAATCCTGGGAGCTAAAACCTGCCATATAACACTCCTGACATGGTCCACCTTAACAAACAGAATAGCAGCAAGCTCCAACCAGTTTGCTTATCCATCAGTAAACAGAGAAGTTTATACATTTGTACTGTATGTGTTAAATGATTATACTTACAGGGAAAACAATGTGATTTCCAGGAAAACTGATGTATTTATTAGCAGAGTCTTGGTTTTGACATGCAGTGTCCCATTTGCAATATTTCCGTCTATGCTTGCTTATTATTTTGGGTGAAATATGAGCTTTTTTTTTTTTTTAATAGAGGAAGTAAGTTTTTCAGAAAATGCAATATTAGTTGTAAAAAGCTAGGTCTTAATTACAACCAAACCACATATGTATTAGTAGACAACATTTCCTGCCCAGGAAGCACACTGTGTTGAAGAAAACACTTTACAAATAAACAAATTGAACTGGTATGTGTATCTTATGGTTAACTAGCAATAACTATCATATAAAATTGAAATACCAACATAAAGCACATTTCTAGAAACAACATAGCCGACGAGCTAAACATTCTGGTGCTGTTTGCTGTAGGTGACTTCTGGGGAGCAGATAATCTAGTAATAAGGTTTTTGGTTTTTTTCACTAACTTTGCAATCGAGCAGAAATTGAAAGCACATAATCAACTAAACAAGACAATGCCCAATATGCATGGGTATTTGTAGTGGTTTTTCCCCAGACACCCACTAGAGAATACAAAAGCACACTTTAGCTAAAAATCTCAAGTCCAACTGCCTTCCTTGCAGTTTTTTCTGTCAAAACAACTATTTGCCTTTCACGTATCCCCCAGAACCTGGGGACACTTGGGGGCTGTGTGGAGGCTGTAAGAGCAAGCACTGGGTTTCTTTTGGCTTCCTGAAAATTAGGTTACAGGGGCCTCCCACCTGCTTCTAACAGTGCCTCACTAATAGATTGTATATGCTCCACTAGCAATATAAACTGTAAGTTTAGCACAGAAACTCTGAAATGTCCAGCACATTAAATATTTGTTGTTGGCACTAAAGGGTTGTCTAAAAGGCAATGTAATTTTACATGCTTTTAAAGGTTAACCAGTGATACTTTGTAAAGGGAAGCAAAAGCCCACAGGATGTTGTATCACTTGTATCTATGTTTGCCGAATAAATGGGATAAATCCCCTAAGCACGCTGTTATGAGCTTTCAGCAGTTATTTTTTGTGAATTTTAATACCTATTCTAAGCCAATTTCCTTCCTGGGAAATGCAAGAATAAGTTAAAAATCAAATCTAAGATGTAATCAAGCTGACCTTATTACTAAGTGTCTGTGCTTAATGAAAATAGCAAGCGTTGCATTATGTATCATTTTTCAGGCAACATAACCAAATCCCACAGCGTCCATTTATTTGGAAGAACAGGAGGTGAAAAGGCCAAAAGAGAATTTGTTTTCTTTGAAATGATTTTTCTTTGTGAAGCAGGTACTGTAAACTACTTGATATTATGTTCTTTTCATTTCAGATAACTATTCTGAGGAAGAGTATGAAAGTTTTTCCTCAGAGCAAGAGGCCAGTGATGATGCAGTACAAGGACAGGTAGGGAAATGTATAAGAAGACTACCGCAAGCCCATTAATTCCTGGTTTTTATTAAATAACAGTTAGAAAAGTAAAATGGCAGTTGTGTGCAGCAAGCATTTATTTCCTTGCATGATTGTGGGGAAAACCCACACAGAAGCTGCAAAATTGCTTGCTTCAGCTTTAGTACTTTCAAAGTTAATAGTTCACCACCTGTCATTAATGCCCTCTATGGGCAATTCTATTGCTTTTTCATCTAGTATTTAACTCTGTGGAATACCCACTTCGAGAGATAATTGGAAGTATTGAAAAGAGTGTAGACAACCAAAGATTATATAGGGTGGCTCCACACTCTTTCCTTTGAATTGGATTTTACCTTATTTTAGAGGTGAAGTGAATGTTCGGAATTCTGTTTGAGAACCAGTAACACCAGAAAAGGAAAACTGCGAATTGAGTTGGTATGGTAGTTATTCCTATGCAGTAACTATAACAATCTTTTCTTTCTTTAATTCCTGGTTTTTATTCTTTTATGTCCTCTTTCTGTCAGCTGCAGCCATCTTTTATTTTTTGGCTACTCAGGCACTTCATGAATATATAATATCAAAGAAGCCATAGATACAATGGGACTAAGCAAGGAGTTTGGTCACCAAACAGATAAAAAGATGGCTGAAACCATTAGAGAAAGAGACACAACACAAATCTCTTTGAAGAGAACATGTCTGCCAGTATTATGTAAGAATATCATCAACGCCACTTAAGTGGTTCCATATTTTTCTTGATATTACTGGACCTTTTCACAACATTGGTTTTCTGTGGTTAAAGTGCACCTTGGCTTCAGTTAAAATAAATTGATTGGGTGAAACAGAGTACCAGATGATTGGACTGCACCTACACATTCCACTGATGACTCAGAAGTAATTTCTGTGCTTTAGATGTATGTCTGTACATTATGAATGCTTGGAAGTGTTTGTTTGCATACTTTATGCTGTATTATTACTAAAAATGTATAATTGGAATCTACTTTTGCAGGATTTAGATGATGATGAATATGACGTTGGGAAACCAAAGAAGCAGCGAAGAACGATAGTAAGAACGACGTCCATAACCAGGGTCGGTGGAAATTAGTTTTACTAACGCAAGCCTGGTGGGGGGGGGGGAGTGGCTAGTGAGGATATGAGGGTGGAAGAAAGGTATTTATTTACCTAGTCCCCTATTCTGAACTTGTACTACTTGCACTTACAGTTCTTACATGCTTTTTTTAAATGGCCCTAATCACTTAAGAAATAATAACATTAATGTGTTAATAACAATGTAAACTGAAAGGGCAACAGCATTTTTTTTTCCACTACAGTTGAAAAAATGTGATGTTAAATTGTTCTATTCTTCCAAATTTTAATTTTTTTAGTTGGACCATAAAATATGAAGGTTTAGCTGAATGTGATGTGTGCATTAAACAGAAATTTCCTGTGTAAATATAGTTATTAGTTTAAAGGAGACCTAAAGCAAAGAAATAAAAAAGGACTGTTAAAATACTTAACTTTTACAGAGCCTGTTGATTACAGTCACAGCATGAGCTGTGTTGTAATTAGCTGGCTCCCTATGCTTCCTTCACAGCGCGCAGCTCCTTCTTCTTGTTTCACCGGCCTCATGCATCATCACACTCATTGCGGAGAGTGTTCTTATTAGCCCCTGCAATGAACATGATATTTAAGCCATTTTTAACCCGAGGTGAAACAAGGTGGGAGGAGCTTCGCGTTGGCTTCTCAGTGAACCAGCGCTGTGAAGGAAGCATTGGGGGAAGCATCCGGAGCCGACTGATTACAGCACAGCTCATGCTGTGACTGTAATCAATCGGCTCTGCATAAGGTAAGTATTTTAACAGTCCTTTTTTTTAAAAAATTTTTTGATTTAGTTCTGCTTTAAGTAAGATATGCCATATTCCTTGCCACAGTTGAGCCATTCTCCAAGAAGAACCTGAGCAGTATCCAGTGACCAATAACTGCAGACCTTTTATTGTATTATTTGGCCCCCTACCTCATCTTCCTGTTAGATTAGATGATACGAAAGGCTTTTGAGATCATGTTCTAAGGACAGAAGAGACAAAGTGAACATTTTGGACAATACTGGTCTCATTATGTCTGCAGTAACACAAACTGAGTTCCGCACTTAATGCCAACAGTCAAACATGATGCTAGTGTGATGGTATGTGGATTGTTTTCTGCCCAAAGTATTGGATATCTTTCTATTACTGAAAGAACAATCATTTCTGCACTGTCTGAAAATTATGTAGGGTTTCAGCAAGATAAGTTATGATAAGAGGAAGATTTTTGACTTGATCGCAGTAGAGAGGACACAAAGAAAAGCATTGGTATGTTAATGAAAACTTATCAGTGTTTCTGAATTAAAGGGACACGAAAGCCTGTAAAAAAAGTGCTATTTATTAACCACCTAGTTTTAAGTACAAGTGTTAAAATGACAGGTTTAGGCTTATCAGTTTTGTAGAATAATTATAGCTATAGAAAATAAAACAAGCACTTGGTGCAGAGGTTATCTGCTAATCCTAGACCAGGGGCGGTGAACCTTTTTAGCATGGAGTACCAAAAAGGTGACGTCACCCACGAGGGCTTTCCCCGAAGTGCTGGCGCTGGTGAGAACTCCCCTGCTCATGTGCACTTCTTCAGTGCAGGCCACGGATCCGGCCTGAAAACTTTCAGATCGGGTCCGCGGCCTGTACTGAAGGCAGGGTATGGTGACGGCTCGCGTGCCAACAGAGAGGGCTCTGCATGCCCTCTCTGGCACGCATGCCATAGGCTCGCCATCCCTGTCCTAGACACTTCCTCCTGTTACCTCTGCACAGTCTGTTACTTCTGTGCAGCATTATGATTACTAAGAAGCTTCGTCTCTCAGAGCTGCCTTGCACTGAGTATCCTGAAGCAAGGGAAAGTGAATTTTAATTAGTTTCAGGAGGGAAAGCATGCTCAGTTAGTGAGAAGGGGCTGCGATTGGCTGAGATTTTAGTAACTGACTTTTCATATTACACATCACATTTTTTTTACTGCAGAATAATAAACCCGTGTTGCTTTTTTAATAATGAAATATTTTAATCTATATGTTTTATACAGCTTGTTAACTTAATATTGACCACCTAGGCATTTTGTCTGCAAATGACAGCATACTTTATATGTTGACACTGTGCGTGTGTGTATATACATACACACACAAATATATTGCCTTCAGAGACAATATCCGTGGAGTTTACCTACGGTTGACTCTTCCAGTGTAAGCGTGATCCCTTATTCCCAAACAAGACTCATTTCAGGGAATTTTATCAACAGGGGCAATTTTTTACTGAAGTCTAATAACCTGTAGCAACCAATCAGCATTTCAGCATCTCCTGATTGGTTGCTATGGATAACTTGACCTCTGTAAAGTTTGGCCCCTCTTGATGAATTCCTCTGATTGTACCTGTTTGGATAAGACAGTAAATTAAATAATTGGGGTTAATTTATGGTTTTCTTTATTAGTGTCTCATGATTTATAAAGACACCCCAGAGCAAAAAATTTAGTTACCAAACAAACCGGATTTCCCAGAAGAAGGCGTAGCCGTTTCCTATATCCCAAACAGAACTAGTTTGAACAGTGATACAGCTGTGACTAACGCTCTTCTATATAGCAATCTCTATGAAATCTGTTTCATAAATCCCTGCTGATTTTAATGTCTTTCTTTTTCCGTGGTTGTACTATGCTCAACCAGTGTAACTGCTGCAGGAATTCCCATCTAAAAGGATTGTTACACTACTGTGTGAGAAGTGCTAATGTCATGTTCTCTGTCCGTTCACAGCAACAGAACTTCAAACAGAAGGTGGTTGCATTGTTGCGGAGGTTTAAAGTTTCTGACGAGGTATGATGGGAAATCCTGCATTTCTCAGTAATTCATTCGTTACCTGATGTGCCAAAGATATTGTGAACATAAAAATGACTGGCGTGTGTATTGGGAGAACTGCAACATTAAAATATTTTATTTGTAATGTTGTTGCAAAATCTTTCTATTTTTAACTCTATTTTTATCTCTCCAAGTTTATTTTTATTAATTATTTTATTAAACATGCCATATGTAGAAAAATGTTCACATATTATGGTTGTATTTGCAGGTCAATAAACAGCAACACACTTTATCTTCAGGTTATGCTGAAAATAACATTCACTTTTCTAGCCTGCTTCACTTTATTCCCAGAATCCAGTCTGTTGTCTTGCTGTTTTCACCTGATTTCAGCATATAAAGGTTTTTAGAACTCTTTTTAAAACGTCTACAGAGCAAGCGATAACTTGGTAGCATTTTAGGATTTTTTAATGACTGGCATAATATAAACTGGTATGGTAACACAAACTGGTTTTAATCATGAAGTCAGCATGCTTATAGTACAGGTATGGGAATGTGTCTACATTACACCACATTTCACTAAAATGGCTTTAGTTTGTACAAATATTTTTTTAAGGTAAATTTTGTGTTTAACAAACCAACCTGAAATTTCTTGTTTTAAGCACATTTTACCTGATCCCATTTTGCATTTAGCAAATGCTGAAGTTCTTCTATCTTAGGTGACTTTTAAACTTATTATTGCTGTAAGCCTTGGTTCTTTCAGTTAAAGGGAAACTACAGTGCTAGTTACTCTAGGGGTGAGACAACTTGGGTGGGCTATTTTTAATTACTGATGCATGTCTGTTGTCCCCTGCTGCCTCTTTGTTCTTCTTTAGTGATCTTCTTTTGGCAGGTTCCAGTGTCATGATTTCCTTGCAGGCATGCTTCTTCTATATTGCTGATACAAGCAAGCACAGATGTGATATTAGGGTTCCAGTACTGCTTCTGCACTTGCTTCTGTCAGCAATGAAGCAGGAAGACAAAAGTGCTGGGAATTGTGACTCTGGAACCTGCAAAAAGATGATCAGCTGAAAGGGGAAGCAGAGGGGGACAAAAGACATGCATCAGTAAGTATAATTAGCTCACCCGAGTTGGTTACCCCCAGAGTAACAAATGTTTTAATTCTACTTCAAGAGATATTTCTTTCCCTGTGCATGAACAAATAAAGCACTGTCTGTAAACCAAATTAAATGTGCATCAACATTATTTTTATTTTTTCTGAACAAGATAAAAAATAGTCTGTTCACTTTCTAGGAGATAATTAGGTATGAAAGAGTAGTGTATGATATGCTTCAAACTTCACTTTTATCCATATTTGTTTTTTAACACGTAGAGGTATAATTATTGGCATATGATCATGGTAACACCTTTTCACATAAAATAAAAAACCCAGTAGACTTCTGTCTGAGCAGTGTAGATGTTGGGTAGAGAATTTCATTAAATGTAATGTGCACATTTCCTCCATTCATCCAACAGGTGCTTGACTCTGAGCAGGACCCAGGAGAGCATGTGCCAGAGGTTGAAGAGGACATGGACTTGTTGTATGATACACTTGACATTGAAAACCCAAGTGATAGTGGTCCAGAGATGGAAGATGATGACAGTGTCCTTAGCACACCCAAGCCAAAGCTTAAGTGAGAATCATGGGATATCACATATGCTTGCAAAAGCTTATTAACCTGTGTGTGGTTTGTTAAAATAGGTTTAATGCACCTAGCTCATGTTGACTTCTTTTTCTACCTAAGACCTGTATTTTTGGCTTTAAAATTGTACATGAAATTGTTCATTCCTCCTACCACCACCTATATACTGTACATATATATTTTACAGTAGAATATTAGGAAGTATTTTTGCTTCATGACAGTGGTGGAAACAGAATTAACATATGAGACATCTTTAAAAGTTTTGCTTATTTTTTAATCTATTTAGCTTAGGGATGGCCAGTTCCCAGCTGTTGACTATGCATACTCAGCCAAACACTTGCCAATACTGCAATTATTCAAAGATAAAACTGTATCATCTAAAGTTCACTCATTTTAATGTTTTAAATTAGAGAATGTCCTTGTAAAATGTGGAGTTTTCCTGTCTTTTAAGAGCCAGCACCTACAGTTCTGTTACCCTACCCTACTGGGCCTTTTGCTTATCCAAAGAGCCTGTAGAATTTTAATGATATCTAATGCCTTTTTCATCTCTTTCCACTGGATTTGATCACAAACTCCATGACCATGGACTGCCTAGTCATTTTAGCTGACCGTTTCTCTCTTTCAGACCTTACTTCGAGGGCCTATCACATTCTAGCTCTCAGACTGAAATTGGTAGCTTACATAGCGCAAGAAGCCAGAGGGAGTTACCAAGCCCGGTGAGTGTATTTTTCTAGAGAACAATGCTGTGTGCAGATCATTATCAGTGATGTACTCTGTTTTTGTAGTATATTAGTTAAAGTTAACAGTAACACCAAAAAAATTGAAAGGTCCATTTTGATGAGCATGACAGCTAGTCAAATACAGCACTTATAAAAATGTTATCTTTGAAGCTGACTTCATGAATTGTTTTGCTTTTAATCTGTTCTTATCTTTACTGATGGCAGCCATGTTATTAAACAGACCTTACCCAGTCCCGTTGTTTTCTGTGGTGCTTTATTCAGGAAGTGTGCCATAAAGACCTATTGAATACTAATTAGGGGGTTATTCAATAAGGTGCAAATTTGCAAACAGCGGATTCCCATAGCAAATCCGCAACAATTTCCCCATTGTAAAGTTGCAACAATTTTTTAATGGTAATATTGCAACAATTTTTCCATAATAAAGTCGCGACTGCGACAATATTCTCATTATAAAGACGCGACTGCAACAGTGGCAGCCTATTGCAACTGTTTTTATCTGGCGAATTCGCACCTATACACAACATTTTGGACAATAACCCCCTAAATATCTAAACATCTTACATTCTAGACACAGTTTAGTATTTTTGGAAGCACAGTCTGAATATGTGGTAACTAAATATGCATTTGAGACATCTTACATTTTTGGGGTTACTGTCATTTTAATCACATTATAGTGATGCTGACACCTGTGGGTTTTGTTCAGTATTGTACACTAAAATATCTTTGAAAGTTACCTATAATTAATTTTTGCCAGTGGCTTCTGAGAGCTAAAAAATCATACCTGTTGTTTTTTTTTTGGTCATGTAAGTCTGGTCTGACATCTCTTTAGGCTGTCAGAGAAAGTGGTAATTCTACCCTTTGAATTCTGGGAAATTTATTCCCAGGTTGTAACATTTTGGTCAATGAAGGGTTGAGCAGTATTTTATCAAAGTAAATGCTACTCTGCAAGCTTGAGTATTTCATTTGTATTTATTAATTTATATAGTACTGATATATTACGCAGTGCTTTACAGAGATTCATCATTTACTACAGTCCCTGCCCTATTGAGCTTACAATCTAGTTTCACTATTTAGTCACACGCACATAGACAGACACAGATGTATGTTTTTGGATTTGTCTTTCACTTTAAAGGATGATGAGGCATGTATGCATTACTACACTGTGAGTCTTAAAAAAACACACCAAAACATTTTTAATCATATCTTCCATAAAATTCGGCCGATTTTGATAACATTTGGTATTATGAGTCCAAAATAGATTTGCTGCTGACTAAATTTTTTTTACCTGACCCAAGTACCAACAGTACCAACCTGACCCGAGTACTAGCTTAATACTAACTTGTGAAACTTGAAATTCAATGAAGTGTTTGCAACGTAGGTTTATGTCAGCCTACTTTAAATAAAGTTTGTTACTGTAAAATCAGGGATCCTTGTTAAAAGAAACAATAACGTATTCGGGAAATCTTTAATCTACGACTGCTGCCCCCAACCCTCCTTCCCACACTTGCTGCCCCCAACCCTCCTTCCCACACTTGC
>WMED01022113.1:0-11754 GCA_019650415.1 Pipa parva | reverse complement strand
AGGCAGAATCAAACAAGACAAAATGTTAAGAAGCTAGAAAATGTATATCTTCTGTGATGTCAAATGAATCAACAGTATATGGTTTTTATTATTATTATTTTTTTTGTTTTGTTTTATTTTGTGATTAATGAAAATTAATGTTACTGTTAAAGTTATAATTTTGTTAATTTGACTTTAAAACAATAAAAACTTCAAATTGAAAAAAAAAAAAAAAAGTGATGAGACTGACAAAACTATAAGCCCTTTGAAAGTAACCATAATTTATTGCTTGAACTGTAACTGGAACTGACAATTGTAACTGGGATAGACACTGCACAGCAGCCAGACAGATTTACAGTATAACATAGTCTGCTATGTTTAACCCTAATCTGAAGAACATGAATCTAGAGCACATCCCAACAATCAAGCTGCAAACTATTTCTCCATCAGCTTTTGGAATTATGTCCATGAATGTCTGCGCGAGTGTGACCTTTTCACAACTGACACTTTTTCCTATCCTGTTTTCAGTGATGAAACAGTGGGATGAGCCTCCATTTAAATATTTCTGCTGTATATTAAAGAAGAGCTTAAGCTAAAAAAAAAATAAATAAAGAGAGATGAAAAACTTACCTTATATTAAGTTGAATTGATGCAGTCACAGCTTCATCCAGACTGTAATTTCACTTCACCGGGGCAGAGCTCACAGCGCTTAACCTGACACAGGAGCCAGTGCGAAGCTCTGCCAATGTCTGGGTATGGACTCACACATCATCACTCTCATTGCGGGGAGCGTTCTCATTTGCCCCACAATAAACATGATGACATTGAACCCTTTTGCACCGCTGATTTGATAAGTGGGCGGAGCTTTGCGCTGGCTCCTGTGTCAGCCTAAGCGCTGTGAAGTCTGTCTCAGTGAAGTGAAATTACAGTACAGATTAATCTGTGACTGCATCGGTTCAACTTAATATAAGGTAAGTATGCAATATGCCTTTTATTTTTAGCTTTAGTTCTCCTTCAATGAGTCTATAGTGTTTAAGTGAACTCACTGCTACCATTTAATGAAAAGATGACTGTCCCCAGAGCTGGATTGTCAGGATTGAGAGCCAAGTAGTGTCACTGAGAGACATGTGAGTTGTACTGCTTTTATGTTTTGTGGCTGTTTAAACAGGCTGAGTCACTTTAGAGCAGAGCAGGAACAAGTGATCTGTGGGACCTTTAGCAGGTCTTGCCATCTCTTTAAGTTCTCCAGCTGGCTGCAGCCTCATTGGTAACCTTGTCTGCCATCTTTTTCCCACATCCTCCACATCATATTCCCATTTAAGCATTTGCAGCAGTTAGATGAAATGTACTGCCCGTGCCAATTGCAAACCAACCTCCCTCCAGGATCATCAGCACCTTTACAGCCTTGGCCACTCCATATGGACTTAGTGAATGTGAGTGAAGAAGTTGAAAGCAAAAAGCACTCATATCCTCCAGGACAACCACTCAATAAACAAGCTAACACTGCTCCCCTAGTCTACAGGTTACCAGGCAGTGGGATACTTCCACTGAGAAGCCCCTTAATGATTTATCCCTCAGTGTGATGTCACTGCTCCTGAATCGCCAAGGGAATGTATCAGCTGGAACAGGGATTTACTGAAGTCTAGTAATGTATATCAGCCAATCAGCAGTTAGATTTTTCTTGTATAGGGAATCTGAAATGATAAAATATAACCTCTGATTGGATGATATGAATTATTAGACTTCAGTAAACTATTGCCCCTGTTATATCTTTTTTTTTTTTTTTACCTTTATTATCTACTAGAACCAACCAAGCTTTTTATCTTTTCATGGTTATTTCGCTACTATGGGCAGTATTTAGTCTGAATCTGTCAGTGACTTTGGGTATGGCTCAGTAGAGGAACATTATGGAAGCCCTCATGCATGTTAAAAGTTCTTTTTAAAACCTCTAGTGAATTCTATTTCATTCACTTTTCTGACATCCAAAGCAATGCATTCTTTATTTCCTTTCCAATTAACTGTCACCATTCATGTACATGCAGCAACATACTAGTCAAAAGAGCAAGCGCAGACTAAAATAAAAAAAATCAATCTTTGCATGCACAGTTGGTTAACTTCGTGAGGGGGGGCGAGGAACTATGAGAGGACAGACGTCAATCATATAATCAAGAAGTAACCTACTGCAGAGATATATTCATCTGATAATCTTGGACTGTGGATTGTCAGTTAAATACTAATCTAGCAGCAGGGCACTTAGTGTACAGCTGCTAGATCTATCAGGTAAGTATACTATTTCACTATAGTTCTCCTTTAAGTCACTTCAAGTCACTATTCTTAGATGGTTGAGAATACGCTACTCCTTATTCACTAAGTGCCAGATGACCTTAGTGAAGAAGCCAACGGCGTCAGACGTGGGTTCTTGAGTAGTGTGCCATAAACCCCCACTTTGATCTGGAAAGTAAAGCGGGAATTTGATAAAGTTTGCCTTGCCAAATTTGTTACTTCGACAGACTCCAAGGGCCTTATTGACTAAAGGGAGAATTCACCTGTCAGATTCACCTTGCTACAATAAGAGTCACTTCTACCTGTCTACGCGCATTCAAAGTGATACAAAGAGTTCCGTAAAACCATGACCAATCATCTAAACTGGTTGCGAATTCTCCACAATGCAGAGTTTGATGAATACGTGAAGATTGGGATAAATGCGAATTCTGTGGGGGATAAATGCGAATTCTGAATTTCACTGTTCAGACTTTCATGAATAAGCCCCCGTGACAACCAAACGAAAGAAAGCTTACATATATGAGATGGCCACTTAAAAAGTGGATCTAAATGACAGGAATTTATAGTACTTCAAGGCAGGGGCGGTTCTGGCTCTATTGGCGCCCTGGGCATACCGCCCCTTGACATCCCCCTGCCCCATGACATCCCCTTGCCCTGCACCACCCCCCCTTGCCCCCCACGCTAATCTCACCTCCAACAGTGTTCCAGCGACACACCTCCTCTAATGAGGTATGTTGAATGCGAAGGCGCTCTTTGGCTGCTTCGGGTCTTGTTGGCTGTATTCGGCAACCGCCGTTCCAGACACTGGAACGCTATTGTAGGTGAGTTTAGAGATGGACAATGTGGGCGACAGAGCCACTCAAATAGATTGTGGGCAGTCGCCCACATCGCCCATCCTTAGAACCGGCCCTGCTTCAAGGAGAACTAAAGTCTATCCATAAAGAAAGGACTGCCTTAGTACAGATTATGAAACTTAAATTGAAGTTTAATGAAAATAATTGGGTGTAGATAGTTATTAAATAATAATCCAAAACAAACAAGACAAAATGAAAAAAAAAATGTTAGCTTGGGGCAAAATGCTGCTTTGTCTTTATCTGCACTACTTATTTATTTATTTTTAAATAGGTTGAACTTGATGGTACGGTGTCTGTTTTCAAATTTACTATGCATCTCTGTGTTCACTTGAGCCATTTGGTTCTGCCTTTCCCTAACCTGAGAATGAAATATTTATTTGCTTTCTGGTCAGGTTGCATGGATTGCTGACATGTTTTAATTCCTGCCTAATGCTACTTAGACCGTTCCCTAGCGATTACTTGTTCCAACCAGTATTTTACATCCACAGCTTGCACACAGTCACCTAAGGGGGGTAGGCCCCACTTACTAAATTGAAGTAGTGCCTGTACCTCTTTAAATAACAAGCACCAGAGATTCTTTGCACATTAAACGATCATCTTTATTTACAAAGGGTCTAATACAGGAACCCCGCCAAGTTTGGAGGCCTGTAGGGATTCTCCACCTTGTGCGATGGAGCCCTGTAGCAAAACCCAAGCCGGCTCCCAGGCCTGGGACTGAAGACCACAACCCACTAAAAACAGTGATACATATAGAATGGGTTACTCCTCCCAGCTATATTCATAGAGAGATAACATATTTCTTATTGTAATATTACAGGACTCCAGTAGGTGGTGCTATTGCTACACACCTGAGTGTATAATCCAATTTAGAGAGATATAACTTATTTAACAGACTAAATACATAGGACTCGTAGGAAATAGGTTAATACCATTTCCATTTCCTACACCTTCATTTTGTCTAAAAATACTGATCACATAAAGCATAAAGGTGTATGAATGACAGGCTTTTTTAGATTTTCAATCATAATTGCTCTCTCTCAAAAGACCTTATTTATTCTTACAATGAATAGATATTTTATAGAATGAGGGGCTTATTCATGAATTCATGAGTGATTGCCTGATGGTTCGAATTTACATTAATTCGCCACATCCCAATCTTTGCATATTCAGCAAACTCTGTATTGTGGCGAATTCACGACCAATTCAGGCACTTAACGACACTACACTATACTAGAATTTTGCCAATTTTACTTTGCCAGATCAAAGAGGCAAATGGTGGGGGTTGATGGCAGGTCTCCAATGTTGTGTAAGCTGACTGTTCATTCTGAAGTTAGTGGGACATTATGAGGATGATATACAGTAACTGCACTCCACTGGTTATGGCAGGGCCGGTTCTAGCGCTGGGCAATGTGGGCGACTGCCCTGGGCACAATCTATTTGAGGGCACTGTCGCCCACCGCAAACTCACCTCCTCCAGCGGTCCAGTGACGCTTCTCCTCTGAGCACCGCTCCACAATGAGGTTGCATTCCACTTACTTCATTGTGGAGCGGCACTCAGAGGAGGAGCGTCGCTGGAACGCTGGAGTAGGTGAGTTAGGGATGCCAGGTGGGTGTGCGCCTGGAGGGGTGTGTGTGCGCCAGGGGATGAGCGCACAGAGGGGTGGTTCGGCCAGGGCATTCATAGGACCAGAACCGTCCCTGGGTTACGGTATGAGGAAATGGGAAGAGGACAAAGAAAGCCACAACGGTTACTATTCCCACTGTTCTGATCATGATAATTATGAGGAAGGTGCTAGGTTATTGAAATAAATTAGTAGGAATAATAAAGACAAAATGTCAAAGATTATTTAACCTGCACTCATGCCTCTCTCTCAATCCTTTGAGCTCTTGTCCTGATATCTTCTGCACTTCCCTGATGGGACTTGTATTACTATGCATCTGACTGGCTACACTGCTCTGCGCAAGAAACCGCCTCAGTCGCTGTTCGCTTCTTCCCTATAGGAATCCTCTGTTTAACGAATAAGGAGCGGTGAATTGACAACTATCAGAGCTGACACGACACACATTCATTTCGACAATCGAATTTGGACTTTCATGAATAAGGGGGTAATTCAGCACACTGCGAACTTACCTTCCAATCCTTCGCATCAGCTCGCCAAGACTGTTACGCGCTTGCTGATGTCCTACATGCGGACATCAGCAAACGCTCTAAAGGTATTCCAGTCTCGGCGAGGCGACTCGAGTGGTCTCGCCGAGACTGGAATATCTTTAAAGCGTTCGCTGATGTCCGCGTGCAGGACATCAGCAAGCGCGTAACAGTCTCGGCGAGCTGATGCGAAGGATCGGGAGGTAAGTTCACAGTTTGCTGAATTATCCCCATAATATAAGTCTCTTATTCCCAGCAAGTTTAGTATTGCTCTGTATTCTAATTACAATTCAAGATGCTATACACTGAAAAAATATTGTCACATTAATATTGTGTATATTGATGAATGGAGGGTTTCTAATTTTCTTATATTTATTAGTAATAGTTATATAATATATATTATATACATTTGTGACATTTTCAATAAACATGCAATAATTTTAGTAGAAAGCATGCATCTTACCCTTAAGTAGTCTATCGTTTATTACGTTTATAGTCAGGCCATACAAAAGGTATTTGACAGAGGCAGTTTATTGCTTTTCACTGCTAGAAAAACCAACATGCAAGAAAATGTATTCCATCCTTGTAGAAATGCAGTATATTGCCTGCAGGTGGCAGTATGTCTTTAGATATCAGAAAATATTCATAGAATGGCTCTACATCAGTAAGGCTGATGGTTATTGCTCTCAATTTAGACTATGTAATTTAAACCGAGAATTGGTAAGTGGAGTTATGTGCCGCTGATTCCTTCTAACCAGTTTTCATACATAAAGTGTGGAGAGGGGAGATAGTATAGGCGCCGCCAGCCTCTCCTATTCTTAACAGAAAATGATAACTCACATAATAGGTGATATTTTGCATTTGGTAGAAATAAACAGAAATTGATAGCTGATAAAACTGGAATGGCCTCTTTAGTCTGCTCATATTTTTATGTTTACTTAAAAGGAGCATTTAATAGTTCTCATTATAGTTTGAATGACTTTGATGCGCAAGGAATGAAAAAAAAAGGTTTATGGATTTGGCTTTTATGCCTGATTTAAGCACTAAGGAACAGACATTAAGGGCCTTATTGACCAAAGGCCAAATAGTCGCATAAAGCTCTGAATTCACATCTATTCGCCACTTCCACATGTTCTCTTATTGAGAAAACTCTGACATGTGGCGAATACGCGATCAATTCGGGCAAGGATGGTCCTGGCCCTATTGGCGCACTGCGCCTTCCCCTCTGTGCTGCTCCCACTCCCCACCCCGCACTGCCCACTCACCTCCAACAGCATTCCAGCGACGCACCTCTTCTGATGAGGTAAGTTGAACGCGACGGCAATCCTTGCATGTTTGGGTCTTGCCGGCTGCTGCTGAATACAGCCATCAAGGCCCAAAGCAGCCAAGGAGCGCTGTCGCATTCAACTTACCTTATTAGAGTAGGTGCAACGCTGTTGGAGGTGAGTGGGGGGTGCAGGGCGGGGGGGGGGGGCAGTCAAGTTTAGCGATGGGCGATGTAGGCGACAGCGCCCCTCAAAAAGATTGCGCCCTGGGCCATCGCCCACATCGCCCATCGGTAGAACCGGTCCTGAATTCGGGCGACTACAATAGTGGTGATTTTACAGAGCACTTCACATTGCATGTTTGTGCACAGGTACTTTGACTATTGACTATGCATCAGAGTGTGATGAAGGAACAAATTCACCCATCTGACTTTGCCAAATCAGAGTGCGAATTGGGGGGGCTGATGACGGGGGACAGCATTCCACTTCTATCTAAATGACTATGCCACACAACGCATCCGACAGCAATTACTTGTTTGACAAGCGTATTTGCCGCTTAGTCCATGATGAGAATTGAATTTGCAAAACTATTTTGGAGTTGCGACTCAAATTGTAGTGAAGTGAATTCGACAGGTGAATTCACCCTTTAGTCAATAAGCCCCAATGTCCATTCAGTAAGTGAGTAAGCTGTGCTATGCAGTACCAAAAGTACATGTATTGAGTTAGTATTGTTTGGAAATGTCTCTCTTCAAGCGCATTTAAAAATGCATACTTTAATAATGTGAACTCATGCCGTAGGACTGATGCAATTTCACTGTGATTTTTTTAACCCCTTCACTACGTGTCATGGCGCAGTGCCATGACACGGAACCCCCCCCTGCATATGTGTCGCGGCGCTGCGCCATGGTACAGAACCATGATTTCTCTGGCTCCGTACGGATTATGGCGCAGCTGCCGCGACACTAATATGGGACAGAGCTCCGTAGCGAAGGGGTAAATGTGAATTAAATCATATGCGACTACAGCAAAGAATAAAAAAAATTGTAGTAATGTATATTGGATCAGACTAACATTACAAATGCAGCACATTCAACTCCCATGCATTTTTAATGTAAGTCCTCAGGGATGAACAGGGATGCATGTGTTGGAGAGACAAGGTGAATCCTACCTAAGTTGAATCGTATTAGAAATTGGTAGAATGGCCACAGAAAGAGCAATTAGGGCCTCACTGACTAAAGTCCAAATTCACCTTGTTATAATTCAGAGAACTTTAAATCGCTATTGGATTCTCATTTAATGCACTTAGGTGCGTTTATTTTAAGTGCTTCTTCCTCAGGCTTGTTTCCTGGTTTTTGTCTAAGTGGAGAATACACTTGTCAAACAGGTGGACAGCGACGATTGCTGTTGCATGCGTAGTGTGGTGAAGTCAGGCGTAGTCAGTCAGATAGAAGTAGGATGAGAAGTCATGCAGAGTGAGTCGAATTTAACAAGTGAAGGGCAGTGATGTCAGCCTCGCCATATCCCACTAACTGTATTCTGTAAATATACTACTTCTATGTCACCTTGTTCCTAGGTCATGTTGTTACTTAGTCGCAGTCGCCATTGTCACCTTTGAATGAATAGTCACCGTACACAACACTGGAGCCCTGCTACAAATCCCCTAATTCGCAAAGAGTTCAGGGAAGTGGAGAATAGACACAAATTCAGAGCTCTACGCGACCATTCGGACTTTAGTCATTGAGGCCCATAACGGGAATGCGCAAAGGCTGAACGAGGGTGAGTGAATCTAACTGGTTGGGGACTGTGATATCTTTAAATGGAGCATGAAAAAAAGGAGCTCACACAAAATATATTTTTAGGATGCAGTACCCATTTATTCCCACCAGTGTAGTGGGGCAGTTCAACCTTCCCTTCATCAGGATAAAGTGTCGTGTAAGATATTAATCTGACAATATTTAAAGTGTTTAATAAAGTTAAATTAAAGGAGAGCTAAAGGCTGCTATTATCTAAAAGGTGATACTTAAAGAACTAAAGCTAAAAAACAAAATAACATATTATAAATCTTACCTGGCACTAGAAGAGAAGTCCTCACTTTGATCGGCAATTGAGTCACTTACCTTCAACAACGATGGCAGTTTTATAGCTATCGTTATGTGTTGTGATGATTTTGCCACTCAGTTCACCCAATGCTGAGTGGCGAAATCATCACAGCGCATGCCTAAAGCAGGCATGATGACGTACAAGCCACTCTGCACTGCTGATGCCAGTCAGGAGGGGGAGCCAGAGCGCAGCTTCATAGATAGAGCGATAGCTATGAAACTGTTGTTCTTGAAGGTAAGCGACTCAATTGTTGATCAAAGTGAGGACTTCCCATCTAATGCCAGATAAGTTTTATGTTATTTTGTTTTTTTAGCTTTCGTTCTCCTTTAAAGGAGGAAATTCTCACAGACCCTCCTCATTTTCTACTTCCTCTTCAAAATCACTGAATTGAGCAAGCGCAGAAGCAGAATTCTTACCTAATACTGCTTTTGTGCTTGCTCGAGGAGAGACTGCAGAAAGTGAAGATTGCAACGCAGTGCAGTGGAAGAACAGAAGATCAGATTTTACAGAGGCAGCGCTGTAGAAACAGTAAGTATTTACCTCCACTTATGAATCACCTCTAGATAACACAAGTCTTTAGTTCCCCTTTAAGAACCCTTCCTATTTTTCAAACAGAGGTTGAACCAGTAGTTGTCACACTATCATTTAAATGTAAATATAAAAATAAAAGGATGGAATACCTTATATTTTTCAACAGCAACAAAAAAACAGCCATTACACTGAGCTTTTAATCAAACTCTTACGATGTATTACACATTAAAGATGGATATTTATTTATTTTATTTTTTCCTATAACACTCAGCGAGTAAAGGTAAATGTGAAGCTTATTCCCATAATGCTTAGACAGTAAAGGTATGAACAAAGACTGTTACAATAGAACATGATAAGTAAGCCAGGTACAGTATGTATTAAATAACACTGCAGTATTGTTTAAAGTAAAGGTGTACATCTAAAATTCTTGCACTTTTTGGGAAGTCCTTAATGGGACAACACCCTACGTCACAACCAGGCAATGTATCCCCCCAGGCATAAAATGGGACTAGAAATTCTTTCCAGGCTTAAGAAAATTATATTTCTCAGGGCAAATTAACCTTTTTTATTTTGAATTTCCTGTTCCTTTAACTAGCCATACTTGGCCCAATGTTTGTTTAACTTGCTTAATTCTCCCCATAAACTCACTGCTAGCTGTTAGAAACAAACATCTTCAGAGATATAATTGAGATAAGCTCCAACACAATGAGAAGATATATAGCAGAGTGGAACAATGGCAGAATCACCTACATTAAGGAGTACTTTGTGTTCCAAAGTAATGTGTGTAATAGAGAGGCATGATAGGGTTGAGAGAACCAATTATTGCATTGTGTTCTACGGCGTGATCTGACTTCTCCATTTGTGTACACAAATAATTCAATCATTAGCTCGACTCTCCCAATTCTGTCCGTAATTTCTACTCCGTGCTAACGCCGCTCGCTGACATTGCTCGCAGAGATTTCATTCGCTATGTTTTTTTTCTTCTAGAAATCCAGCAAACAAAGCCTTGTTCCTATTTTCGATGCTCGGTAAGAGACAAACAAAAGGGTTTTTAAAATCGAAATTCTGCCCACTTGAGAGAAGAAAATATGTACACTGCCCCGCTGAGTGCTTTCGACGAGGCTGGCTTTAGGTTCAAAGTTAAACGGACTTAAAAGAGGCGCTTCAGGGAGCAAAGAAAAAATATAATTATAAGTAATGCGCGTAAAGTAAAACCCAGACACATTTACAGTATTTTAATATGCTGTTAATTTTACTGAGTAGCAGATGCGCCGGCAGAAAGTGACAATTTTTGGAAATGTTCCAAAGGCCAATCACCACCTGCTGCTGTGTGGATTCTAAGGCAAGGATGTGTGGGACAATGACTGCTAGGCAGAGATAAAAGAAAAATACAGCAAACCTGTTTCCTGTTTGATACAATATTTACCAATAGTTACTAGAATAAGGTTATTATTCCTTAGAGGAATTGTTGTTTGTCATTTTTTTTTTCAGAAGCCATTTTTATTTGCAGGCATATTGGGTTCATCTGTATTCTGCCCTGCCGCTTCAATCCTCCTCTGCGTTTATACCAGATCTCAGTCTAGACCTCTAGACTGCTCTAGTTCCATGTCTGTATCAGTTTAGGGAAGGTGTTGCCTGTATCTGGTCCTTGTGGCTGGGTAGGATGTCCATTTGTAGGTCACACTACTATGGTCAAATATTTTCTCACTGGGATATGTCACCCAAGTCAAGAATGAGCTCAGTCTTTGCAGCCCAGATAAGACTGGGAAAGTAAGTGTCCTCCCTGTTTCAAGTCAGGATGGATGGGATTTTAGTGACCACAGGTACTAAGAAAAATATTTCATTGGAAAATGGGGCCAGGCTAGTTCCCAACAGCAAGGTTAAGTAGAAGGCCCCAGACAGAGAAGGGAATCCTTTCCTCAGATGGGCAGTATCAGTGGGCATCAGCATCATATAGTGTGACTTTTAAAGAATACTTGCAAATACCTGTCCAGGTGGTGAACCAACCCTGGTGTACTGGGTGGCTGAAGTTGATGATGTGCACTTGGAGGCCTAGAAGTAGGAGGAAGCTGCCTAAAAATATAATAAAAAAGTAAGCAGCGTCCAATATTTAAGGCAATTTCATGTATTAATTGGGATATATGCACACTTGCTTATCTTTCAACCATACATGATCCTGAGTAAAGGTCATGAACATCAGTTACCCTTTTGCAGGTAATAATCAGATCCAACACAAGCACCTACAGGGGAGCATTTCCATTAAAGCATATATAAAGAATGACAAACTATATTATATAAAGCCTTCTTCCACTATAAGCTCATCAGTAACTTTTGACTCTGCTCTTTCCTTCTCTAAACATATCTCTCCCACTGCTAAAACCTGTTGATTTTTCTTTGCAACATTTGCAAGATCTGCCCCTTTCTCACGCTCCACTGCTAACACCCTCATGCATGCTCTCATCCTACCCGCTTGGACTACTGCAATGTTTTTCTATCTGGCCTTCCAGCTTCCTACCTCTCCCCACTCCAGTCTATTCTACAAGTGCTGGTCAACGAATTAGAATAATTTGAAATAGTGCAATCATAAAATTCTTTG
>WMED01022111.1:0-11754 GCA_019650415.1 Pipa parva | reverse complement strand
AGGGACAGAGAGACATAGAAAGGGATGTAATATTCACTTATATACAGTTAGTGGGATATTTTCAGGATGATGTCACTGCACTGGAGTAATTCACATCATTCCACATCCCACTGTTGTCTGACTGATTACGCTGCACTACACATTTGACTGCTTGTGACGCTGTCCACTTGGTTGACAAGCCTAATGAGAAGTGAATTTGCATCTTCCTGATTGAAGTGATGCAAAGAGACACAAAGTCACTACGCTAGGTGAATTCACTCTTTGTTTTTTTCAATGCTTTTTCTTCCATAGTTTACTGATGTGTTATTTTCAGTGGTTAATCTCTTGAGACTTTATTTTTAGTGAAATGTTGTATAGATACATGTGTTGTATATTAATAGGATCATGTTGGATATTACACTTAACCACTGACATACAGTATATGGTACATGGTACATGGTACATGGCCTGTGCAGCATCTGAGCGGAAATCTTTACAAAGCATTGTAAGAACGGCTGAGAAAATCATTTGCACCTCTCTTCCCTGCATCCAGGACTTATATAAATCCTGTCTTCTTCAGAAAGTCCTCTGTGTGGCAGGTGATCTCACCCACCCTCTTCACTGTTTCTTCAAACTGCTACCCTCAGGGAGAAGAATGTGCAGTTTAATGGCCAGGACTAGTAGACTGAAGAACAGTTTTACTCACCAGGCTGTAAGAGCTCTGAACTCTCTCCCTGCTCTGCCTCCCCCCCTCATCTCCCCCCCCCCTCATCTTTTAACCTCCCCTCCTGTTATCACTTCTCCCTTGTAAATTCTTAACCTGTCTCCGAGCTCAACAACCCCTCCCCCCCCCTTTTTCTCCCTTGATACACACTTTCTCCTCTTATACTTATCTTTATTGTATTATTGTATTCGATGTATATATGGTATTGCATTTGCACTTTACTTTTACCCACTGGTTCTTGTAAACTATATCCCGATCCCCATTGTCATGTACGCTGGAGAGTTGAGAAATGCAATTTCAATACTTGTATGTGCTCATGTACATATGTAGAATTGACAAAATATCTATCTATCTATCTATCTATCTATCTATCTATCTATCTATCTATCTATCTATCTATCTATCTATCTATCTATCTATCTATCTATCTATCTGTATCTATCTATCTATCTATCTATCTATCTATCTATCTATCTATCTATCTATCTATCTATCTATCTATCTCTCTATCTATCTATCTGCAAGCCATAACTGTAACGCTACTACAAAGCACTCACCCGGGCAATAAGTCCCTTATCCTGATAATACTTGACAATTAATGGCAGATTCTGCTTAAAGGTCTCCAGTCGCCTGTCGATAGCATGAGCGTTGTCATCAGGACGGCCTTGCTGAGCAGATCGTCTCTCTAATCGCTGGCGGAGACGCTGGCTTGAGCACGCCAAAAATATCACCAAGTCTGGGGAGCCGATCTTTAGAAAATGAAAAACAAACAAATAAAAATAAAAGTTAGCGGCAATGATTCCCAAATGTGACGCGGTGAGATTTTATTCCCATGTAATCCAGGGACGTATAGGACCCTGATGAGATTGGGAACCTTTAAATGACACATTGTATGGTGATGGTCAGCCCATGTAATATGACTAGGGGTGTACAATTCATATAAGAAAAAGGAGTAAACCGTTAACCAGGCCCATGTGGAAATAGTGTCCAATGCTGCCCCCAGCTGTTAGAAACAGGTTATTTCCTGCAAAATGATGACTTTTGGAGGGCTGTTGGAAGATTTTGCTCTGGGATTTCTTTTGGAATATATATCTACGACTGCACATCACCCTTAGAACATACGATTAAATAGATGACCTTTGTAGTGTGGAACAACAATATATGTATACCTGATCTTCAAAAGTAAATGCTTGACCAATGTCCCTTGGAAAGCCATCAACTACAAAACCAGCTGCATCCTGGTGATTGATGAACTGCTGCTTTAACTCCTCTATTGTAGTCTCCTAGAAACCAGATAGGAAGGATAAAACAATTAAAGCAATATGATGTCACTTTACTAAAGGCATCCACGCAGGCAGCATCATTTTTCACTGACGCGATGAGTTTGCTGCAAACGAAGCCAAATTGATGCAGTCTTTATACTGAGGCCCTTTGTTCCATTCATTCTGTTTGGACATTCCGTTTGATGTTAGCGTTGAAGTCATAGCGAAGGACACATAGGCTATACTGTAACACCTCATAAATTATCTATTAGTCCCCATTCCTTTTGTATGTATCAAATGGTATAACTTTAGGCAAACAATGCCTAGATATACTGTATATACCACTTTTTATTTGTGCTACCCACTTAACCATCAATCTGTCTAATTATATACCAAGGCATCAGTGAACCTTGTGATGTAAGAGTTATGTACCGGCGGAGCCAGATCTCCTTTCGAGATGATCTGCGCTATAAGCTCCCATTTGCGGTCACTGCTGGCATGGTGAATCAGTTGTTTGCGTAGTATCTCACCAACAGAAACACAGATGAACCCAAAATGAGAAGCCATCTTTGTACTCTGGGTTCCTTTCCCACTGCCTGGACCACCTAAGAAAGTAAAAAAAAAAATAAAAAATGAACTAGGGCCCAGTACAAATTAATGTGAATCCAGGTCATTAAAGGGGCATTATAGTGGTGATATAACTGCAACACATACATATAAAACTCCTTTATACTAAGCCAATTGCTGACACAAATAGTTAAAAAATGTTTAGGGAAGAAATAATACTTGCCGTTTGTTTCCCTTAATTGTAAAAAATGTCCGGGGGAGGTACCTTTTCATGGAAAACTGGCCAGTACACATTACACACACATTTTCTGGTGCAGGAGTTTATCAGTGCTGCCTACTCAATCATTCTGTGTCACATGAAACAACTACTGGGGAGAAACACTTCTCACTAAGGTATAGTACTGCATATGTAAAGATGTAATATGACTATAGTTCCCCTTTAAAGGACGAGGTAATCAGTAATTCCCCCCTAGAGAAAACGTGCTGTGGAAAAGTAAAAACTTGCGTCAACCATTCCTCCCATGTTCATCAAACATAACTGCCCAACAGTGACAGACGTGTAACCAACATTGAGTGGATTTAATCTTGCTTCTTTCCTTTCTTTATGACATCTCTTCTGTGTACATGTCACAAACAGGGGCAGTTCTGGCCCTGTTGATGCCCTGGGCAAACCGCCCCTTGAGCTCCCCCCCTCTTGCCCCACGCCCCCACTCACCTCCTCCAGCGTTCCAGCGACGCACCTCCTCTAAGCGCTTCTCCACAATGAGGTAAGTTGAATGCAATGGCGCTCCTAAGATGCTTCGGGTCTTGCCGGCAGCTGCCGAATACAGCCGACAAGACCCAAAGCAGCCAAGGAGCGCCATCGCATTCAACTTACCTCATTGTGGAGAAGCGCTTAGAGGAGGTGCGTCCCTGGAACGCTGGAGGAGGTGAGTTTAGCTATGGGCGATGTGGGCGACAACGCCCTTCAAATAGACTGCGCCCTGGGCAGTTGTCCACATTGCCCATTGGTAGAACCGGCCCTGGTCACAAATACTGGAGCCACAAGAAGGTTAGTTCTGCTATAAAATAAGAAATTTAACTCACCAATAACAAAGATGATCTTGGGTCTCTCTCTGTTTGGGTCAAAAACGTCATATTCCTGAATAAGACCAGAAGATTCTGTCATGTCTGAATCGCTATCGATAGAAAACTGTGACTGGATGGGGGGTAAACGATCATATCGACGCATCTGAGGAGCAGGAAGACCTTCTGAATGTAGAAAAAAAGGCTGTTGTATTACTGTGTTTATACAGGTAATCAGAGATTGTCTCTGTCAGTAGAAAAATGGTAAAGGATTGGTGGATAAATAAACAATGAAAATGAGCAAAGGGGACAGGTAAGGAATAAAGAGACTTTGAGCCTCTTTGACTAAAGTTCAGTCGCGTACAGCTGTGAATTTGCATCTATTCTCCACTTCTCCATGTTCGCTTATTGAGTCTGTGAAGTGGCGAACATGCAACCAATTCGGGTGATAACACAAGTCACGAATTTATGGAGCTCTTCACACCATTTTGTGTGTGCGTACACAGGTACTTCCTACTACTAACTACTACAGACTACTGCTAACTACTGACTACTACTGACTACTACTGACTACTGCTGACTACTGCTGACTACTGCTGACTACCGCTGACTACTGCTGACTACTGCTGACTACCGCTGACTACTGCTGACTACTGCTGACTACCGCTGACTACTACTGACTACTGCTGACTACTGCTGACTACCGCTGACTACTGCTGACTACCGCTGACTACTACTGACTACTGCTGACTACTGCTGACTACCGCTGACTACTGCTGACTACTGCTGACTACCGCTGACTACTGCTGACTACTGCTGACTACCGCTGACTACTACTGACTACTGCTGACTACTGCTGACTACCGCTGACTACTGCTGACTACCGCTGACTACTACTGACTACTGCTGACTACTGCTGACTACCGCTGACTACTAGGTGTGTGTGGAAGGTGTGAATGTGACTAGGTGAAGTGCTCTAAATTCACCTGTTTGACTTTGCCTCTTCAGACTGGCGATTTGAGGGGTTGATGACACAGCTCCAGTGTTGTGTAAGTGACAATGACTATTGCGACTAAATGACAACATGATCTAGGGACAAGGTGATATAGAAATAGAATATTGACAGAATACAGTTAGTGGGATATGGTGAGACTGATGTCACTGCCCTTCACTTGTCAAATTCACCTTATTCTGCGTGACTTCTCATCCTACTTCTATCTGACTGATTACACCACACTACGCACGTCACAGCATTCGCTACTTTCTGCCTGTTCAGCAAGCGTATTCTCCACTTAATCAATAGTGAATTTTGTGACTATTTTGGTGACTCGAATTGTAGCGAAGTGAATTCTACAGGTGAATTCGCACATTAGTCAATCAGGCTCATTGTCATCCCCAAACCATTTTTAAGTAATCTATAAAACCTACTATACAGTGCAAAGGTATGCAATTTTTCTAAAACTGTCATTTATATGTAGGACGTTGTATAATGTTCAGTAATGTACTGTAGATTACATATATATATATATATATATATATATATATATAGATGATTTACTATGATTCTGTAGTAAATTTGCACTTGCATTTGCCTGCTTTACCAACACAGCAGCCCTGTCTCACTTTATGACTGATCTACTGGCTATCATTATAATAGGAGGACAGGCTGACTCAGCTTAGGCCAGGGTCACACTGGCATATGGTGCACTTAGTTTTTAAATAAAAAAATCAAGTTGCAAAAATACGCCGTCACATTTCCCTGGTGTATTTTCACAACGCGCTTTACATTTAAATATAAATAAATAGCACTTATGCGTCGCTTTTTCTTCCCTGTGTGACTGCTATTGTTCAATTCCTATTGCTACTAATCCTGTCGCATTGTTCGCATACGCTCAAAAGAACGTAATATGAAGTATTCTGGCACATGATCCTCTCTATGAAATGCTAGTGTGACATTATACGTGCAACACATTATTTTCAATGGGTTTTTGCAACAGTGTATTTTCATGAGGTACTTTTTATAGAAAAAGGCATGCACCATATGACAGTGTGACCCTAATCTTAGGCAAGGTTCACACTGGCGTAAATGAGCTATCACATAGATGCTAAGCTTGAAAAATAAAAAGTGCCGTAAATCCCTATGCAACTTACCTGTTCCGGCAACACTAGCGCTAAATGTGTGCGCACGCATGCGTGAACGCTTGCTGACGCGTATTTGATGGACGTTCTTAGGCGAAGAACAAGGGAACATCCACACAGGATATTGACTAAAGTGAGAATTCGACTGTCGAATTCTCAAACAGCGGATTCCCATAGCAAATCCGTCACCGCGACAATTTTATCATTATAAATGGCGACAATTTTTAAAGTTGCGACCGTGATAATATTTCATAGTAAAGTCGCAACTGCGACAATATTCCCTTTTGTGTACTGTTTGTTCAAGTTACCAGGTCCTTTAGTGGCAGATCTTGTTGCAGGTATTCTGGCTTTGCTGGGTCTTCCAGGGACTTGTCCATGGTGTTTCAACTTCTGTGATATTGCCTGTCCTGGATTCTTATGTGATCCACCTGTGGGGGGAGAGATCTAGGGAGAGGGGAGGAAAAGAGACAGAGAGAGATAAAAGAATACCCCAGTTGGTGAATGCGGATAAGGCAACTTAGTGGGAGGATGAAATCCATGTTGTAGTTGTGAGGATCTCATCTTATGATTCTTTGTTGTATACGGAGATAAGTTTGGTGATGCTGTTGGTGGTGGCGTGTGTCTTTGTTGTGTGCGTCCTTTATTGCTCTGATCCAGATTAGGGTGATCTAGGTTGTGGTGGAAGTCATCTCCGTAGGCAAATTGGGACCATTCCTTCAAGTCTATTGGTGGAAGTTGGAGTTCTCTGAGGAAGATTTTGTTGTCCGTGGGTTCTTTTAGTGTTGTTTTGCCGTTGTGGCGTGTTATTAGTGTGAATGGGTATCTCCACTTGTATGGAATCCCTTTTGTTTTTAGTGTGTTTAGTACTTCTCTGAGGAGCCTCCTTTGTATGATAGTCGTGTATGCCAGGTCTTGGTATACTTCTATGTTTGTCTCTTCTATTTGGAGTGTTTTAACCTGGCGCGCTTGGTTTAGTATGTTTTCTTTGATTGTAAAGATGTGAAAGCAGCTTAGTATGTCACGTGATTTTGTCTTTTCTTGAGACGGCTACTCTGTGTAGTCTGTCAACCTGTGTATTTTCTGGTTTGTTGTTTCCTAGTAGTTGTGAGAAGTGATCCATTAAGATCTCATCTCATCATGTGGGATATCGTCTGGAACCCCTCTGATTGTAATGTTACAGCATCTGCTGCGGATTCCAGCATCTTCCTCTGCTCTGTTTAGGAGGTTATATCTGGCTTGTGTGATTTGTGATATGTTGTCTGCTTTGTTGATGTTTCATTTTTTTATTTGCTTGTATTTTTTTTTCTAGAGTAGTTATTCTGGAGGATAATGTGTTAAGTTCTTCTTTCAGAAGATCGTGGTCTCTTGTCTGTGCTTCCCTTAGATCCTGGAACAGTTCATTTAAGTCTTCTTTATGTGTGAGAGTGCTTAAGTATTTAAGTAAGTTGGCATGTGTGACATGGGAGATGTTTGTGCACGCCCATGTATTGGTACCTGCAGGGCTGGCTCTCCCATTAGGCCATATAGGCAGATGCTAGGGGCGCCAGGTATCCAGTGGGGCGCCCCTAGCTTCTGCCTAGCGACAGCGGTGTTGGAGGTGAGTGTGGGGCAAGGGCGTGGAGGAAGGGGGCGGCGCGGGGCAGGGGGGGTACGCCGGGTGGGGGGTTGCCTAGGGTGCCGATAGGGCCAGAGCCACTTCTGGGTACCTGTAACATGGTCTTGGCCTGTTGCTTTACTCTCCACCATTTTATCTGGTGCTGCTTGCTCTGTTGTGTCTGTTTTCAGGAAGAATTTTGGTATCTCAGGAGTTTTGGCAATCCCGGAATGTTGCTGGGGTGTAGTATTGGCTCTTCTGTGCTTTGCTTTCCGGGAGCTAGTCATGGGAGCTGGGATTTCCTGCTGTGTTATGCAGCTACAATCGGGGGCCTCCTTATGTGTGTCCTTCCTGGGCAGCCATCAAACCACACCCCTGATAATACTCTCTTTATAAACCGCGACTGCGACAGCAGCAGTCTATCGTGACCGTCTTTAGCTGGCAAACTCACACCTTTACGCAACAACTCGGACTTTAGCCAATAACACACTGCGTCGGGTAAGTACAATAGGAAAATGCATCGCAAATATACGCCGGCCTGAATTTGCCGGCATATTTTCAGGTCGCACTTTTCTAAAATGCGCTGGAGTATTTAAACCAGTGTAAACCTGGCCTTACATTTCCATTAACATAACAAGCCATTGCAGCCTGGTGGGCTTGTCAGTACAGTGCCTGAGATTAGAGATGTGTGCATTGGACCTTTAAATAAACAATAATACATTCTCCATGCACATACTTACCTGCCCTGTATGGGGTCTTTTTCCCCTGTCCTCCATTGATGGGGGGCAAATTGCGGCTCAGGAACGTATCCCACTGAACCTTTTCAGGCCCACCCATATCCCGAACCCTCTGTAGGCATAATTCTAAATAACTGATAGGGTCCTCAGGGCGGTAATACATGAGACCAGTCAGTAGGCTCTGCAAAGGAACAAATACGACCCAATCAAAATCACTCTGGGATGCTGCAATTACATCTAAATCCCCTAAAGGCCACAGGTTAAGAAAAGAAAACTACAGGCCGTATACATTTGTAACCCTAATTAGAAGATATCCTTTGTAGAGACAACAGACACTGGCTTATTTGTAAAATATCCTGAGTGATGTTCATTTTGATTTCTTTTCTGGGGAAACAGTTTAATCTGAAGCTTCCGCTTATTACAGTATTTTCGAGACAGGTTTGGGTTTAAAAGGCAGGAGTTTAATGGAAAATAAATGACTGCCGCCCTGCTGGAAAATGCAGCACAGTGCTTCTAACAAATGATGGAAATGTGACATATGTTTGTAGGCAAACGTGTCTATATGTAATATATGTTTGTAGGGAGACAGTGCTACAGTCAGCCTTTTTTTTTTAAAATTAGCATTTAAACAGTCACCCCTGACAGCCCCGGATTGCCATAAACTAATCTGGTATTATGTTCTAGGATGTTAAACATGCTCTTTAACCTGTGGCTTACCAGTGAGAGTACTCCCTGCTATACGATGACCCCCTACTTTGTATGGGTAGTTACACTGTTTCAGAGAACTTTAAAACTATCAGTTACCTTCATTCATTTTCTACACCACAAGATTATACCAGGTCCATAGATTTGATGGCCACTTCACAGATTTATTAGGGAACCTTTAAAGCTGGTAGCTGGAAATGCAGGGCTATGTTTCCATAGCCAAAACAACTGCACCATAGGTAAATTTAGCTACACAGTGGCTGAAGTTGGTTGCTATTTGCAGATCCCATCATTCACGCAATCATCTGAATGAATGGACAGATGTCAATGTCAGGACACATTCACCATCCTGATCAATAAAGAATCACTCGGCAGGAATAAATCTTTATCTGCCAGGAGTGTTGTTTTTTCCCAGAGTACACAGCACAATTGTGCACTGATGTCTTTGTCGTCAAATAAATAATTCTGTGTATATTTAGGGGGGGGTTATTCACTAAAGTCCGAATTGTTGTATATTCGCCAGATAAAGACAGTCACAACAGGCTGCTACTGTCGCAGTCGCGTCTTTATAATGAGAATATTGTTGGGAAAATTGTCGCAATATTGACATTAAAAAATTGTCGTGACTTTACAATGGGGAAATTGTCACGGATTTGCTACGGGAATCTGCTGTGTGAGAATTAGTTAGTCGAATTCGCAGCTTAGTGAATAACCCCCTTTGTCTGCCAAATAAGTAAAATAACAAAAATAGCAAAAAGCAGAAATATAGAGTAAAAACAGCTACTAAAGTGATTTTTTTTTTTAATTGAAACTTTATAACACGCTGGCGAAATGAACAATGCTCTAGATAAAGGGCACTGTGACATGGACTGACATTAGTAAAGTGGATATGTAGCTACTGATCAAGCTATAAACAAAAGAGGTAAAATGAATAAAATGTGTTCCAAAATCAATAAAAATAAATGTACAAAATTGAATAATTTAGCAACTGAAAGGGGAGAGTGTAGACAACAGGAAGTAGATAGCACAAAGAGGGTTTCATCTCATTTAAAAATGTAAAAAAAAAATAGATATAAAAGCAGTAAATCAACAGGGGTGGAACTATAGGGGATCACAGCCGTGAGCAAGCCCAAGTCGACCGGGGGCCCAGAAGTTCTGCAGGATGGCTATGGTCCATCTGAAGCTGACAGCGTTCAGCACCCAGCATGCACCTCTCCCAGATGCGGGCGAGTATTCTGCGCATGGGCACAAAAGGTTACCTTATGCCACTGCAAATCAAACTGTGATAGGTCTGAAATAATCTAGCGTGGATCCGCTGGAATCTCAGGAGCTGATCTGACTCACATGGCCTTTATTATGGAAATAATTTGATTGTAAAAGGTCTACTGCCAAGTATGGAAAGTTAAAGGACCAGTAACTTTAATAAAAAAAAAAAATCTCATTTGGATTGCATGGCAGTTATTCGTACATAGTACTGGCAAATCGCTGTGTGTGCGCCATTGCTCTTATGGTTCCAGCCATCTTTTATCTGTAATGTAAACAAACCCCTGCCTACTCTTAGGGCGATTCGGCTTCTCTGAGTTTAATCGGGAGAAGGCTTTTAAGTTTCTCGCGGTAAGTATCGCGAGATTTGCCTCGTGCGATACTTGCTGTGAGAAGTGTTTAGTTTTTTTATTGAATATATCCATGGACAGGTTAGCCATACAGTATTTTTTGTTTGTTTGTTTGTTTTCTTGCACCTTAAAGAAGAACTAATGGAAAATAAAAAAGAAATATTCTAAAACTTACCCTTATATTGGTAAGCTTACTTCACAGCGCGCAGGCTGCCACACAAGCCAGCATGAAGCTCCTCCCACTTAGTTGTACCGGCCTCACACATCATCACGCTCATTTCGAGTAGTGTTCTCATTGGCTCCCGCAATGAACGTGATGACGTTGAAACCATTTTTCACTACTGGTACAACCAAGTGGGAGGAGCTTCACTCTGGCTTCTGTGTCAGCCTCTGCTGGTGTCGGGTAATTACAGCACAGTTCATGCTGTGACTGTAACAATTCATCTTATACTTGTATTTTGTATTGCACTTTTCCCATGTCTGTATTATATTTGTATTGCTGAATTGTACAGCGCTGTGTAAATTAACATATATCCTATAAAGCTTGCACACAATTGATTACCACCTGTCCAGTTTAGGCAGCCATTCAGCCACTATGCACTTCCTCAGTCTGCCCTGCCAGTAAGAGAGTACTTACACATTAACTCTGCTACCTTACCCACCGGGAGTGCCTAGTACAGCAGCGGTGACATCTCCTGGCCTCGTATACTGGCACCCAGCCCATACACCACTATGCAGTTCTGCTGCATCATGCCATGTCACCATAGCAGGACTTAAAGTCTCTAATAAATAACCATCTTACATCTGACGTCCAGATCTGCACGGGGTGTGGATCCAGGGTCACTTTAATAGTCATTTCTTTGCATTGGGAGGATACGGAACCAGTATCTCTGGGCTTATTCATGCAACCTTCCTGCTATTAAATGGAGGACTAAAGCCCTTGATAAACTACTAATTTTCCTCTCAGAGGTCTATGGATAATAAGTAGGTTGGCCAGGCCCTCGTGGGGGGTTATTACCCTGTAGGCATGAGAAGTTCATGCTTACGGTTGATTCTGGAGGAAGGGCCTGCTCTCCTAGTCAGGGATATAAGCAAGGGTAGGATAAATTATAATAATAATAAATTCAAGGAGTATTTTTACTTTTGGAATGATAAATCTGACATTTTTGTTATTTTTTTGTGTGAAATTATGAAATAAAAAACTCCAGTGCAGCTCTCTGCATTATTTAGTTAATGACTGCAGAAAGGGGTGTGGCCAGCTAGTAGGTGTGGCTTAATGTGCCAAATATTCTGTGCCCACAAGCTCCTAACACTCACTAGCGAGGTCTATACTGCCTCAGGTAGGAACTGTTGGTTGGAAACATAAATC
>WMED01022110.1:0-11754 GCA_019650415.1 Pipa parva | reverse complement strand
TTCCCTGTGGAAGTAATTAGGTAAGCTCAGCTCTAAATTATATCTTAGCCAAAAGGCCAAGAACCAAACCCACTTACAGTGATAATTACAAAGAGAGTGAAACTGGGAATTACTACTAATTTGAATACAGTTTATAGTATTCAAATTAGTACTTATCCACAGATTGCAGGGACACCCACTAGATGGGGTTTATATAAACCATAACCAGCAAAAGTGCGGCTATGATTAAAACCCAATTATTTCCATAGAGATATATTACGATAATCATTATCGGCAGATTATCAATTCGATGATTTCAAAAATCGATAATTGGCCCAATGACAATTATTGCCATCATCGCTCAACACTAGTCAGGACACATAGATGAAATAAAAATGGAAGTCTGTTATTAGATGACTGGTTTCACTGTAGCAACTTCAAAACACTCATAAATTGTTTATTTGAGTCATTTTTTTCATATAGTTCACTCAGAAAAAAGTCCTGACCCCCAGTCATCCTCATTCCTGATAAGCTTAAGAGGGTCTTCAACTACAGTGGTGTAGAGGGTTGTCATGTAGGGTTGGGTGCAGAACATAAATTCTAAATTAAGGTTTGGTTTTTAAATTAACCTTCTCAACCTGAAATATACATAAATATATGCCTATGTCAGGTCTATTGCTCCGGCTAATAGTAGTCTCTGATAACATTTTATTTTTAAAAGTACAGTAACAGGAAAACTGAAAATGCCTTAAATGCATTTATAGTTACTGTATATTCAATCTGTTGTTCAACATATTTTAAATTGTGCATAAAAAGTAAGATATTTAGCTATTTAGTTTTCAAAAACGGGCTTTAGGGCACACGTCTTGTGTATTGCTTTATGTTAAGCACCATAAGAAAACACTGGGATTGAGGGATCTGTTTAACAACATGGCTGCTAACAGAAAAGATAAGAAGAGACAAAAGTCAATATTATTCATGAATTTATGTTCAAAGGTAACATTTTAATTTGAACAACTGCCATGCTAATCCCAATGTGAATTTTATTTTATTATGATTATTTTCTTATTTTTGGTGGTACAAGTCCAAGATTATTATTTGACATTTATATATTAACTGTCAAATTCTTAATTGAATGAAACTTTCTTCTCTTAGTGCCAATGTTCATTAAGGTGGCAATAGAAATGACTACAGGACAATCCCTGCACTAACATGAATAGTCAGAGAAACCTCGATGCAGCTCAAGTACATACATTGACTCTGCCCATCTCATGTATGGATTGTCAGGTACAACTAATAGCAAGTTTTACTTAGACATGAAACAGATTCCAAACATCGTTTCAAAATTAAACCAGAACGTTCCATTGTTTCCTAATTGATGTTGTGAGCGCACTTTATCTCTCAGATTACATTAGCAAATAAAAATTGTGGAGTTAGGGAAACATCTGCTAACCAAATCAGGCTTGTGTCCCTGCAGTCAAATTATATATTAAAGCTTGAAATAATTTCTTTAATACACAAGGCACTAACATATTTAATTCCGATTCCTAAACTGATCACATTGTCCTTGAGGCTTTTACTGACCTTTTCAACAAATGCCGAGTCAAGGGTCTTTAGAACAATATTATAATATGGGTATTCAAACATTTTGTGCAACACAAGTTAACCCAGTGTTGCTTCCTATGTAATGTCTTGCATTTCTTTCCATAGTAAAGAAAATCAATGGTCCTTACAACAGTAAACTATTAAAATCAACAACTGGCTGATTAATAAAAGCAAATGTCTGTTGAGTTGCTTTATTGGGTTTTCAGACAAATAAAAGTTTTTTTGTGGAATTTCAGACTGTTTGGCTGTCCTACCCAAGCACTCTATAGTATGTAAGTACATTGTTTGATCTTCTTGATAAAGGTGTGTGAGTTTTTTTCTCAAGTTCTTGACTCTGCCAGCATCCCTTCAAAACTATAGTATAGAGGCTACAGTGCATAGCCACAGACATACAACTAAAACACCTGGACATATACTAAAATATGCAAGTGGTTAAATAGGATACAACTTATAATTAAAGTTAATCTTTAGTTGTGTCTAAATATTCAGTATTGGGATAGAATTAAGTCTTCTTTATAGTGCAAGGAACCGAGGACCATTTTAATTTTTTTACTGTAAGTATACAATTCAGTGTTCTACATACATGTATGTATACATATTTGTAGGAGCTCTGCCTTCTCATTGGCCTTACCATCTGCCTGTCTGAAGTATATAAGTGAATTAATTGTAAGAACACCATGTCACAATGTCATGAGGCTGAAGATCATTGCCAATACACAACACTGAAAGGCAAACGCAACTTTTTTAATAATTAGACCAAGATTACATTTTTGGGTCACATTTGTCAAATTTTGCTGATAGGTTTAGTAAATTCTAATGACCAGCTGCATGCCTACATTGCCATGTGGAACTAAATCCCTATACATAGTACTTTGGTTGCATCATTCTATCCATCATGTTGCTGTAGATACATCTCTTTCTCCCAGCACGCTGTAAGCATTTGCTTAGCCAAAAAGAAGTCATCAAGCTTGTCCCTTTCCTTCAGACTGAATGTCTGTATAACATGAATGGAAAACAGCTGAGAATCCACTGCACTAAATTCTTCTTAACCAACCCAGATACAAATCAGTTGTGAAATAGAATATTGACAAAGGTTCTCAGGAAACAGAAAATCATGATCTTTTAGCAAATAATTTGTCAAAATAAACCATGAGTGTTTCATTCAACTCTAAATATATCCACACATCAGCAATGCAAATATAAAGAATGTAACAAACAAAGTAGTTTATAGAAAGAACACAGTTCTGATCTGAAGCAGATCTAAAGATTTCAGTCAGTTTATACTCAGAGCAGATGTTAAACCTAGTTCACATACCACTGTGGTAGATGTAACAATGTGGTTTTCTCTGCCAACTATTCTTAAGGAGCTAGTTAAACAAATGCTAAAGCTTTATTAAATCTGGATACATTTGGACAAGAATTATAAGACTGAGTTGTGGCTTGCCTTCATTTGTATTTCTAAAGAAGCAAGTCAAGAGTGCAAAATGTACACATTTGCCAATGACACTATATTATTTAACTCAAGGGTATTTCCTGAAGGAGTGCTTGAATAACACGGGATATTTTGCAGGCAAATAACAGAAATAATTTTAACTGAATGCAATGTAGAATGAAGCATATCAATACTATGGAATCTAGATAGAGATGCTGGCCACACAATCATTTTTGTCACAATGTTAAAACATCATTAATTGGAATATCAGCAGTCTGATTTGGTGTGACACTTTGATAAACCCAAACATAAGAACATGAAGCAAGGACCAAAGTAACATTTATGATGTTTTTGTTCTTTTTTTCAGCAGCAAGTATGTGCCAGAAGGTAAGTAAATTTTCCTTCAAGCACTTTGTCCACAGAACCTGAAGAAGATGCTCTCCTATTGCATAATCTAGTCTGGGGATGACTATTCTTTGCAGAGGAGGGAGTCATTTTGCCCCCTCCTCCACTGGGGGAAAAAAATTTTGCGGAGCCACAAAGGGGGAGAAGCGCACATGCTCCTAATCACATGACCTGCTGACAACTTTCAAAATCTGTGACGTTGCCATTGAAACATTTCGTGGCAAATTTATCAGACTGCAAATTGTCCCATAGATTTGTGATTTCATGACAACTGGAATTGCCTATTTTGTATATTCAACAAAGATCTTTATTTTCTTAAAATGTGGCAAATTCTCCCATAGTTTGGCGATTGCCACTTCCACACATGATAATTATCCTAATTTGCCACAAATTTCTGGCAAACTGCTGCATACATACATAATTTATAGAGCAATGTGGGAATCGGTCACGTTGCAGAAAATAACGTTCTTTGCAATTCAAAACTTTGATAAACCCCTCCCCTCCAGATCCACGTACGCAATTTCTTTGTTACATTTTTACCATTTGTTTGCTTTCCCTGAACGTACAATAGAGACCATGGGAAAGATTTCAAATAGTTCTGTTTGTGTTTACAGACATGAATGGGGCTCCCACATACATATTAACATATATCAATAGTCCCATATTGTATAAAGTTGTCTTTTAGTGCCTCTCACATTTACTCTGTATTTTTGGAAAATATACAGAAAATCTGTAATGCCCTTTTGGTCTAGTCTTTTAGCTACAGCAGCTGAATCAGAGCATGAGTCTCTACAATAGTTCACATTATCTGCTCTAACCTGTATTAAATATTATTTACATTTACATTCCAAAAAAAACTGGACTCAGCATCACATCTGTTCAACTCTCAGCAGGTGCCCTAAATATTCTAATCAGCACAGCTGGGGTTCAGTTGTGAAATAGAAGTGTCATAATACCCAGATATAAACACTGAAGTTAACTCGCACTTGATTGGACTTTGCCTTATGTCTGTTCAATCAGCTGCAGGTTTCCTGAACATTCTAATTAGCACAGTTGGTGCTAATACTTTGAAACAGAATTGTTACAGTAATGTCTTACTTATTTTTTTTTGTTTGTTTTTTTTAACGTATGCAATATTTTTAATGCATTTGAGGTACAACTATGGATAGCATAGCTTAAACATGTTTTGATGCATATTATTTCCGTGGAAATAGTGCTTCTTTAAAGTAAACTAAATCTTCGCTCTATCTTGATATGTGTTAGTCATTTTGTGCATCATTTTTAATATCCACAATACATCTCTTAATGTCCTCTATAGTTTGTGGTTTAAAACAATTGTAATATTTTGCTGTCAACAAAGTTTATTTCAATTTAAACTTTAGCGTTAAAGAAACAATTTATACTCTCATTCTCTGTTGTCAATCCAATCAGCCCAGCCTAGAGAAGTATCGCTGTGTTTGAACAAAGTCAATGTGACTGGCCCAGTTAAGTTCAAGCAGGGACATCATTAAATCTGAACCTGATATCTGCCTGGAAGGGATGTAGCTGTGAACATCTTTCTCGAGCCAATGTTTATTTTTCAGATTTGCTTCTGGACATACCAAATGTCATGCAAGTGTTCACGTAGTTTGTCAGCCTGACTGCTACTGGGGATCCTATTTTAAAGCATAAGGCTGATGTTTTTTCCGCACACAATAGAACTATATACAACAGCTACAATAAAAACACAAATTGCTTCAAATCCCAATTCTCTAGAAACTTTTCAGTATCCCTTATTTGCAGAGACAGTAGCATTTACTGTCAGGAAACATTGTGTTATGTTGTGAAATAGGCAAAGGATAAAGGAGTACTAAAGGCTATTATGCTTCAGCGCTGCATCCTGCATTGTTTAACTTGCTGATTTCTTCTGCTTTTCACAAGAGATGCAATCCTCTTCTGCAATCCCACATACTTCCTGTGTGTTTCAACAAATTAAGTAAGCGCAGAAGCAGTTTTCTGATGTACAACAGTTTCTGTGCTTGCTCAATTTGCTGATGTAAAGAGGACTTTTGAAGACCAGAAGAAATTGGCAATTTATACTGAGCAGGAGGAATTACTGGAAAAATAAAAGACCGGTAAGTCTGACAAAGTGTCATTAATGACTGCTAACACTTTTGTCTTTTAAAATATCCTAGATGCACCTATTACACATGCATATGTCAATGTCCAATTATCCAAGCTCTGCTTCTATTTTAAGATGTAATTGTAAAAAGGGAATTCATAGTCGCACAATCAAGGGCACCCAAAGAGAAAGGTACTATATGCCATGCATGAATCAGATATGGTGGAGTTGTCTGCAACTCTGCCCAAATCAGAAGGAACAATATGAAAAAGGTCCAAAAATTCATCCTAACAAGATCTAGGCCAAAACCTTCCAACTACTCCTTAGAATAAATTACAAATGTAGACTAATCACTCTTCCAAGAAGATTAACAGGTTATCTTGTACAAAACATCTCTTTCTTCTATCTTTACTTTCGCTTACCCTATCACTTCTATCTTTCTTCCTATGTCCCTCTTCTGTTGTCCTCTCCATTTTAGTCTGCCATTTAACTTTACCCTTTTTACATCCGAGTGCTATAAAACTACACATCTTCCACTTAGAAAAGCAGTTCTAAAGAACTACAGATTGTAAAGATTGCACCTATTCATGAACATATTATAACCGAGTTTATAAAAACAGAGTTTTATTAAGTCTTTTCCAACAACTCTTGGCTGAATTTCTACCTTGTTCATTCCCATGTTCTCCTACCTCAAAATGCCATATGTTATAATTAAATAAAATGAACTTGTTTATTTTTCAAGGACTCCATCAAATCTCTTAGTGGCCACTCACAAAATAAACCTCCTGATCCAACAAATGGCATTCTTTTTACATCTACATTTCTGCTATCCTATGGATATGAGGACCTCCAACACGTTAGGGATTGGCTATAAAATAATTAAAATGTTAAAATCTATGGAACATAAAAGTCTAGAAAATGATGCCATTACTAATCTTAGTTATGTGAAGAGCATAATACCTTCTTGTCGTGAAAGTGCCCATAACTTTTGTGCAGCTAGAATTGTCACCTCCACATATGCCACATTTGTCGAACTGAAGTTTAGATCCAATAATTCCATCGCACCCGGTGCGGACGCATTTTCCTTTCACACAGACAGAATTGCTGTAAGGTCTACATTCAGTACCATCTGTAACCTACGGGGTAAAATAAAGCAAAAAAAAAAATATATAAGAATACTAAAGCAGAAAAGCTCAATTTTTCGTTCTAAAATATCATTATTCCTGAGAGCCACAGAATGAATGAGTTCTACTACAGATATTTCAATAAACAGTACAAACTATTTATGTTCTACAAAAAAAAAAATCATCATTTTCCATCGATTTGACGTTTTGTGAAAAAGAACAATTTGTACAAATCGTTTATTATTTGCACAAAAAAACAGCAACAGGAGCAACTTTCTTGGACGTAAGAATAAACACATTTGTTCACGCTTTCTTTGTATTTGACAAAATGGAGCGGAGCGGAGGGGAGGGGAGGGGAGGTGTGATTAAGTATTGAAAAGGACTTTTTTTCCTTTCATGGGGGACTGTATTTTCCATGGCTCTAGAAAGTTTGTCTGTACACAGTAATTCTTTCATGGATAAAAACACAACATCCCAGTCATCTTTGTCCGTGATTATAAATAAAGTCTCAACTACCACTCCTCAACCCATTACAATATCATGGATTGTTTTTATAAAAACATGTTACATTCACAACATTGTTAGCTGCTGATGCCAGAATAGATTTTGAATAATGCCAGAGAGTGAGAACAGAAAGGTTAGACAGAGACGTCCAAATAAAGCTACTCCATTATTTAAATATATAACTGTAAGAAAAGATGATGAGCTGATTTTACAGAAAATTTTTACAGCAAATTAACCTTTGTAAAAATGATATAGGTTTATAAAAACTAAAAGTACAGTGTGTTGTTTAATACTTCTTTAAACACTATCTCTTTTCATTAAAAGAATATTAATATTTACTTCTAATATATTATTGATGATTGAGATGTATCGGGATATTAATGAACATTCTATATACTCTAACACAATGGAATTGGAACCATAATGCAACAACTGTCATCCTCTAGGTCCCTGCTCCAGATGTCTGCTATGCTGGTTACAGAGGAACATTACTTAACTTAAAGTAGAGGGATGGCACAAGTTGGTCTAAGTGAGGGACCACTAATAATTATCTAGACACTCCAGTCTAATTAGGAAATGTGGCAGTTGGAGTTTGGAGCTAAAAGTCCAAATTGTAGTATGGTTCTGGTTGCAATGCATGCATGTTGATCCTAATCATTTGGTATTTTGGTAAAACCTGGTTTTAAAAAATTACCTTTTGTGAAAAAACCACATAATATCCAGTCCCTTTAGCTTGGCAAATAAGCTTGCAGACATCTCCTGGTTGGACCCCTGCATATTTTGGAACCCATTCCACAAATGTCTTCACACCCTTAGCATCAGATTGATAACCATTTCTTGCTTCACATTGTTGCTGCCGAAAAGATTTTGCTTTATAGAAAAAAAAGATATGAAGGATAATCTTCATTAAATTTTGAGTATAAAATAATTAATGACGTAAAATTAAACTCTTTGATGAAGAAAATGTTTGAGGTAGAGTGTCATTCCTAGAATAACCATTGCATATTCAAAAGCTGTAGTAGCACAAAGTAAAATATTGGCTTGTCAACAGCGAGAGAGAAGCCAACAGTAAAAGACATTTATCAATATACGGTTGCTCTTTTCAAGGCACATCTTTCACTGTGGCAAACAAATTCCCAGATTATTTGTCAAAGATGACACAGCTGTTTGATAAGACCCAGATGCCAGGAATTTCTCAGTGAAGAGCTACAGGCACCTCAGAGGTGTTGCTGGTTTCTTTGCCAAATGAATGAGGTGTGAGATGCATCTAAGTCGTAAAAATGTCAGCAGCTTGGCTTATGGTTTTGAGAACAACCTAAACAATTCCTATTTTTAAACTGTTTTTGCTGATTTGTGTAAATGTTGGCACTTGCAAGTAAAGGCAACTGCCTTCTAAAAAGATGGTAGTCCCGACTGCAAGTTGGGGTACAGAAGGGAAACAAAACCACTTGGTCTTTAATTTGTTATGTGTTTTTGAATATGTTGAGGCAAGATATATTCATTTTGAAGGTGAGGAAGATGTCTGAGGAAGAGACTTGAAATATTTCCCAATAATTCAAGATATGGCATAAACAGAAGCCCTTCTCTGATTTGTCCAAGACTAAAATTACATAACCCGCGATATTATTGGTGGAAATACAATCTAATGATTGAAAATACTGAGTGATTGCATCATGTTTTATTCTGATTATTTTTGCTTTTATTAGAACTGATGTCATTGAGCCACAAATTTCAATCCATCACACAGCACTGGTAACTATAAATGCAGTGTAAAAGACACTAACCATCATGCCTACAGGAAACATTGTTACCATTCATGGGGCACACCATTCATCTTCACTCACTGCCCTGCCCCCATCCAAATTATTCAATGTAATAATTTTCTAACCCCAAAGCATGTGTGGGCAAAGCACTACATAATTCTTCTTCTTATTGCATGGTTGTAATTAGAAATTATCTGCTATAGACCTGTGAAAGAGAGCTATAATTTATTTTTTCCTGCAAGTTGTACTGACAGCAGAGCTGGCCTGTGTTAATCATGGAGCTCTTAGTGTCATGCTGTCAATCTGTGTAAAATAGTGCGAGACTCCAGCAATGTCATACCTACATACACAGCACTGTTAGAGCTTTGAGTGATTCAAGGCCATTTTGCAATCATTAGAACGTTTAACTGTGTTAAATTTACTAAAGTTAGAAAGACCAATCTGGGTCTTTTCGACTTTACCGAGAGAAATCTCGTTTTGTTCTCGTGAGATTTCTTTTGAGAACTTGAGATCGAGTTTCACAATCCCAAATTTTCAATATTTTCCATGGAAAGGTAGCCATGCTACTAAATGTAAAGTATGGCTACCTCTCCATGGGAAGGTAGCCATGCTACTAAATGTAAAGTATGGCTACCTCTCCATGGAAAAAGATTTTAAAACTTGAGATCGAGAAACTAGATTTCAAGATCTCAAATGAAATCTCGGGAAAACAAAACGAGATAAATTTTATTTAAAACTTTAATATTTTTTAATAAATTTTAACTTTAACTTAATTAACTTTAATAAATTTCACTCAATGAACACTATCATTCAGTGGTAGCGCACTGAGTATATAGACCCCATATATACACCCTTTACCTATATTTGACTAAGATATCCTGATCTTGTGCAGTTACAGGTATGCTATTGCATTACACATTTCTATACCATACTGCACGATATACTGCAGGATAGTTATATACCCAAATAAGCATTCCTCATACATCATAATACGTAAATGTAATCTTACCATTAGATGGACAAGGAGTAACATTACAGGAGCGGTAGATAGCTCTCTTTCCTATGCAGTATTTTCCACTGTTCTTTGGAGCAGGGTTGTTGCAGTGGCGATAAGCAAATTGAACTCCTCCACCACATGTCCGAGAACATTGCCCCCATGGTCCCCAAGATCCCCAGTTACCATGACTAGAAACCTGTGGAGTTTAGACATTCTTGGTGAGAAAACAAAATGCTCCAGGCAGCTATAGTGCCAGCATTAAAGACTAAAAACAGGTAAAATTTCAAGCCCAACAGCCACACTTACCGAATAATATTTCTTTTTGTTTTTATCAACACATTTTCCATGGAGGCATATTCTTCCCTTTCCACATGGTGTTCCCTCCACTGCAGGGAGTTTCTTAGTTAAACAGACCATCTGACCTTGGCGAACGACTGCGCACCACAAACGTGAGCACACATCCATGCCAGGACATACAGTGTATGTAGGCCCAAAAGCAAGTTTACATTGACGAATGGCATCATAGCTCTGCCCAGGAAGCTCCTCTGGCCCTAATATTTGATTTCGCGGCAGATCTAGGAGACAGTTTCCTAACAAAAATAAATACATTTCCAAATTATTAAAGCAAACATTGATGGCCTGCTTAAATCTTTGTTTGTTCCTTATTTTAGTATATGTTGAAGAGAGAAAATAAAAATAACGTATTGACCAGGGCAAAGTTTCCATTACCCATAGTAGCCATTCAGACAATTGCTTTACTTAGAGTATCTCTATCAGATAACTGCTGATTGGTTGCTATGGGTAAGTAGAATAATGTTTGCCCCTATTGATACTTTCGTCTGAATGTTCTTTGAACAGTCATGCCCAAAAAAAAAAAAAAGAAAGAAAGAAAGAAAAACACTTTTATTTATTTATGTTAATTACTAACTTTTATTAAATGCAATTTATTATCAATTTAAAAAAAAAAATCTTATCTGTAAAGAAGTGCTGTACAGCACTTCCATGTTGCTGATTCCATCTTCACACTCTGCTGGCGACTCTACAGTGTCTACACTCTACAATCTCCTGATTCCTCTAAAAGTCCTCTCCAGCTGCTCTGATAATGAAGCCCCCGCATCAGCATTTCCTATGTCACATGGGTGAGCATGCATGTGATCAACATGTCCTCCCTGGATGACATGCATGCACTCCCATGTGACATAGGAAATGCCAATGTTGGGCTTCATTATCAGCGCGGTTGGAGAGGACTGCGCATCTTAGAAGGATCCAGGGATTCAGGACGCTGTGGATTCACTGGCAGAGTGTGTAGTTGGAGTCTGCAACACGGAAGTGCTGTACAGCACTTCTTTACAGGTAAGATTTTTTTTTTTTTAAATTGATAATAAATTGCATTTAATAAAAGTTATTTTTGGCCAGACTGCTCCTTTAAGGAAGCACTATTCACCCTGAATTTATATCCTCAAATGCATGTTTATGTTGCAATACCCATGCTTATAAATGGAATAGTTTAAAATGCTGCATACAATTTAAAAGTCATCATTAAAAGGCATTATGACAGCACATATATTTCACTTTTTATCATCAACTGTGCTAATTAGAATGTTCAGTGCCCCGGCAGCTGAAGTGAAGCAAATCTTTACAATCTATAACTTATCAAGTGAATAATACATCCTTTTCTATGTCACCATATTCCTAGGTCCTATTGTCACTTGGCCACTACATTTTCTTTGACGTTTGAGTAAATAGTCACCTTACGCCAGCGGTTCTCAACCTGTGGGTGGGCAGGGGTCGAGAACCGCTGCTGAGCCCGGAAGCGCCAGCAGGACCCTTCTTATAAGGGTTCC
>WMED01022108.1:0-11754 GCA_019650415.1 Pipa parva | reverse complement strand
TAAGGGGAACTACTGCACTGGTTGGGTCAATATATGGGGTATTTCTGCACTGATTGGGGCACTATTTGGGGGGGGGAACTGCTGCACTGTATGGGGCTCAGTATGATGCATGCTCCCTAAGCATTCAGGTTCTTGCAGTTATGTTTTGTGGGCTCTGCCCTGCAGTTCAAGGGGGGCAGCAAAGGTTGGAAAATGGGGGTTGCGCAGTATGGGATGAAGGGTGGCAGTGCGGCATTGCACAATATGGGGCAGTGACCATTGCATTAAGGGGTGTTGTTAACATGTAGTCTTAAAAATATGCGCACCTCATTTATTTCTGAGAAACATGGGAGCTATGCCGTTCCTGGGCCTTCTTACACTGCAGCAGTGCTCAATGCCAGCCATTTTCCTACCTTCCAGTTGGTCCATAAGTCATTTCACTATGTGAATCCCATGTCTGTAAACCACATAGGCAGGAAGATCCAAATCTGACTTTGATTAAAGATAAAGGATCTACCTGTAAAAGGAGCAGTGATAGCACTGAGCACTCTCAATGCTGGCACTGAGCACTTCTGAAGTATATTGAGGGGATATGCTGCTCTGCAAGGGCCACTATGGTGACGGAACTGTTGCATTGTATGAGGCACTACTATGGGGTAACTGCTGGTTAGGGTATGTGCGTTGGCATCTTTGCTTTGGGAGGCATTACTATCTTGTCCCAGTACTGGTTCATATTTGCGTTGTTTAAATATGCTGTCTATTGGTGGCATATTTACTAATTTCCATCCTTTTTCATTCACAACCTGTTTCTTACTGAAATTCCTTCTATCTCTCTTACTTCCTCTTCCACAATTTACTTTGGAACCTAAAGCCAGAAATTTGACTGAAAGGCTTAGGAATTCTGAATAAAAAATCAGAATCTTGCAGTTAAATGATATATCAGAACTTCTGCCTACCCGCTTCTTCTGGGTTTTTTTTTTTTCAGTATTCTCCAAACTGTGGGTCCAGTCAGTGGCATGCAATTCAAAATGTATCAAATGAAGAGGAAGAAGGTGAGGAGGCTTCCAACTAAGGGGGTAATTCAGGAAAGAGCGAAGTTACCTTGCGATGCTTCTCATCAGATGGGTACGCGCTCCCTGGCCTTCTGCAAGCAGAGATCAGCGAACACTTTAAAGGTACTTCGGCTCACCTCGCGACCACTCGAGTCACCTTGCCGAGCCAAAGTACCTTTAAAGCGTTCGCTGATCTCCGCTTGCAGGAGACCAGGGAACGCGTACCCATCTCGGCAAACTGATGAGAAGCATCGCAAGGTAACTTCGCTCTTTCCTGAATTACCCCCTAAGAATTCACAACTGAAAATAAGAAAATAATACATAATGCAAAAGCAATGACAAATAACATATGGAGACTTGACTGTTCCTTTACAGGCAAGCTTGTGAATGAATATAAGTGCATGACAGAAAGTACAAATTACAATCAATGCAGAAACAGCATTAAAGTTGCAGGATGTTGTTAAATGCCATTATTTAAAAAGCCCAGTCACCTAAGTACAAACCACAGAGAGTGAAAAGCCAGAGTAATTGAATTCTAAAACAAAAGTCATAAATGCCATAAAAGGGCCAGAATATACAAACAAAGTGGAATTTACTTTCAATACTGAGAAAGAACGCCTCTCTGAATGTTTGTAATGTTGATTCAAGTCATATGACAAATAATAAAGATTTCTTTACTCAGAAGAAACTAAGAGGGATCAACCCATGAACTATATTCATTTTTGGTATCACCATCTGAACATAGACACAAAGAGCCAATAAGGAAGATAGCACAAGTGCAGCATGTCAACAATAGAAAATGATCTGTGCAGTTCCAAAATGAAATGTACAAGTTGTGTTAAAGTACAAATATCAAGGAAACCAATCTCTAAAACCATAAGAGCAGAACTGTGTCTGGGCTTAATTCAAATAAGAAGTCCAAGAAAAAAATGTGAAGAATATTTAACTCAAGTAAACAATAAGTTTATTTACTATTTGCAGATTGTGTAAACATAAACCATTCTGAGAAAGTACAGAATATTGTCCTGAAACACTGTTCCATACAATCTTGAGCCAAACTGGAGTCGTTGACTGAGGTAAGTGCTTTGTGAGTTGAGACGGAGCATGCTCATGATGCACACTTTTCAGTCACCTTCTGACATGGAAACAATCTCCAATCTCCAAATATGTTTACTAGGAAAAGCAACTAAAAAGATCCATTTGAGTCACAGAATGAAAATAAACCCGACCCGCAACACATTAAAATATTCAGTAACAAAACATTTGTATAAGTCCCGAAAGGAGGTTCACAAAGTAATTACCGGCAGAAATACTGACAAGACTGAATCTTCGAACCAGCTGGTTCTTGAGGAAGTACAAGCTTTCTCATTTCCTTTACTGCTTGTATGTGCATGAAAAGACTCACATAATACTAGGAGAAAAAAATTGCCAACGCATTTCAAATCTTAAATGGACTGTGCTTATAACTCTGCAGTAGCTGTACTACTGAAGAACTTGGCTGTTTCCAATATATATGTTATTCACAGAAAAATAATCTAATTCATTTTTTAGATCTAGCACTAAATCTGAATTTCTCACATCATTCCATTCTGTTCTTCATACTATAAATGTAAAATCACTATGCTGCTACACGTTGTAATAAAAGAGTTTGCCACTGCAACACATTTCAATGTACAGACCAGCTGTGTTTGAATATGAAATTAGGATTTAACCAGGGAACTCCTTTATTATGGTAAAGCCATTTCAAAAGGTGTTCTTTACAAACAGGATTTGTTTCTCACACAGGTTTATTAACAATATCCTACTATTCAATAACAGACATGTTTGCTTCCACTGTTTTAACACACCACTGAAAGGTAATCTCTTCAAGAATCCAATATCCATTGACTTTCTAATCCCAAAACACTCATACACAAAGCAAGAAATGGTAAGGCAAGAATCTAGTGTTGTGTAGTGCCAAAAAGACAGGGAAACAAATATGAATATCAGAAGATGGATACAGTTAAAGAAAGGTCATTCATTTATAATACCAAATCATTTTTATAGCTACATTATTCTATGAGATCATTTTAGTCGAGCATTGTATGTGTCTAAATTATACCTGTTAAGTGCATTGTGTAAGGTTCAGGTCATATACATGATTTAGATTTCTCCCTACATGAGCTAGGTTTAAGCTAAAAGTTTGGTTGGTTTAAATGCTGTTTATTTTCCTTACAGTCAAATATTATCCTTTGCTGACCTCTAGATGGTTCTCTCATTTAGGATTTTAGAAGTTGGTTGAGAACAGACGATGGTCTTTTTTAAATAGAACTGTAAAATTGACCAGTAGATTGTCTGAGTTCCTGGCTTTTTTTTAACCTTGGTATTGTTTACAGCATACAACTGTGTGTGTGTGTGATGAAATAGGGAAACTAGATTGTAAGCTCCATGGGGCAGGGACGGAAGTGAATGATGAAACTCTGTAAAAGCGCTGCGTAAAATAGTAGCGCTATATAAGAGCAAATAAATAATAATAATAATACTACTGATGCCTAAATTACCCAATGAGAAGAGAATCACCACCTACCACCCTTGGGGAGATTCAGTTTGACAGCAGTATCAGTTCTTAATGTCTCCTGATATCTGTGGCAGAAAAACTATTTTCATGTATTTTCATCCAATTTCATGTATATAATACATCACCCAGTCTGTTGTCCTTTTAATTTGTACTCTGAAGACTGTTTTATATGTCATGGCTTGTAACACATCACCACATTGATTCAGTATTGTCATTCTTCCTAATAGTTATACTCCCTTAGAGTAGATCTTTAGAATGCTTTGATTTTTAGATACCCACATCCCTTTTCCATCTCTTATGTCTTTCATGATCATGGTACTGCATTAAAATTCCCAACAAGTCAAACTGTCACGGTGGGAATCACTTGAGAGAGCGGACCCTCTTACCACTGCGGAGTTGGCACGGGTTTATCCGAGGCGCGGAGTCTAAGGAGCCTCCGGCCTTCACCCTTAACCCCCACAAGGGGGTATGGTCTTTGCGGTAAGGAGTCTCCCAGGTCGCGGCCCTCAGACTCACCCTCCGCAAGATGGTAGCTGAAATAGGCACAGGTGCAGGCACAGGATACTGGGACAGGCTAAGGACTCAGGTACAGGATACTGTGACAGGCTCAGGAATCAGGTACAGGATACTGGAAGAGATATACTTTAGTGTAAGATGAACTAGGCAAGGACTAGAAAACAACTAGCCAGGACTAGGGACCTTTATACAACAATACTCAGGCAAGGAACTGCCTGAAACACTGGCTTTTTAAACTCCCGCCTGCTGCAGGGGAGGGACCGGCGTTGTTACTATGCAACAACGCTTGTCACTCAAAAGTGCAACGCCAGCCGCCTGTGCACAGAGTGCTTCCCAGCGCAGGCAGCTGAAGGAGACACAGACGCCGCAGGAACGTGGCCAAGGTATATAACACAAAATCACAAATGTATCTTAATGTTCCTCCTGCTCTACTCCATCACTCTGCTACAGTTACTTTACTTTCATTAAAGCCTTGAGAAACAGGTGTACAATTTCAATCCTTTTATTGTGCCTTTAATTTTGCAAGTTGCTTGTACTTGGCATCCTTCCACTGCATCTGCCATAAAGGTTGCATTTCTTTCATGACAAGCCACAAATAGCAAAAACAACATACTATTAGGTAAAATAGAAAACTAATATACAGAATTTCCTCACATTTGCCACCTGACATGCTGAAGAAGTCCAGGAAGCAAAAGAGACCTTTGAAGTTAATTAAAAACTGTTTCTTTTGCCCCTGGGCTCAATTGGTAATAAGATCTGTCACCAAATTAGATTCAGTTATTAGGAGTGACATCATGGGACAGGATGATGTGGTGCTTAGTTTGTATGCCATTCTGTGATCTGCAAGCAGTGGATTTATTGATTAAAGGACAAATAGTCACATAGAGCTCTGAATGCACATTTGATCGCCACTTCCTCATGTTCACTTATTGATCAAATTCTGCAATGTGGTGAATATGCAACATTTTTGAGCGACTTCGATAGTTGCAATTTTATGGAGCACTTTGCGGAGTGTGTAAAATGAGCAAATGTGACTAGGTGTACTGCTGCAAATTCACCTGTTTGACTTCACCACTTCACAATGGCAAATTGAGGGGCTGTTAGAAGTAAAATATGAAGCCCTTCTATCTGACTGACTTCACAACACAATGCATACGTCACCAATCACTGCTGACGCTTGTTTGACTAGACTATTTGCCACTTAGTCAATAATGAGAAGTGAATTTGCGACTTTTTTGGAGATGTAACTTGAATTGTAATTTGTAAATTTGACAGTCAATCAGGCCCCAAATTTCTACCAGTTAGTATCAATCAGGGGTGGAGCAGCTGCCTGGAAACCTTAAAGGAAATGTCCAGCCCAATTAATAAAAAGTAATGTGTGTTGTAAATGCATAATACATTTTTTTTCTAATATACCTAGTCAGTCTTTTATGTGAACAAAGGAATTAATTATTCCATCTGTGTAGCAGTACACAGCTCCTTCTGTGTTTACTTCCTGGTTGGATTCTTGTGTCACTGACACAACGGCGTCTCAGGAAGGTCAAAATTCATAGTTAATAAATTACCATGGGCAGTTACAATACTTACAGCTAATGGTGTATGCTGTGAGTAGCAAGCGCTGGTACTGGGCAGGAGAGAGAGACCAAATCCATATAAAAAGAAAGTCAATATTTCAGCCCTTCCTTTAACAATTGCTTGTGCTGGGTTAACTACACCTTTCAGAGTTTCAGAATTCAAAAAAGAAAAAAAAAAAGTGGCTGAGAGAGGGAAGCAGCCTCAGTACCAAACTGGTGCTAAATTGTGAAGGGTGGAAATAAATAAATAAATAATTTATGTGACAGAGAGCATTTATTTAACTTTTATTTAACAGTGCCAAACAGACAGCAAATAACTGTTGGTGCCTAAACTGTTCCTTAAAAAAAAGCCAAGGACCCTCCTATTGTGTAGTAGCTTGTATCCTAAACACTGTTCTTGCACAGGATACTTGAGTAGCCTTGGTCCGCTACTATTGCCGAAACCGTTTTAGTAAATACAGTATGTGGGAACTGCACATTGTACTGTAGATGGATTTTAACTAATAAAACAATATAAATGTATAAAACATCACTTTTTATATAGTTGATTGTTAAATTTTGAGATATCCTTTTATCTACAAAGAGCGGTTTTGCTGACACCATTTACACTTCAAGGTATTTAATTAGTGCTTGTGCTTTGCAGTTATATGTCATTACATTAGATTTTAAAGCATGATTTAATGTTCTTTGTTTAGAGCAAGAATATTCATTAACTGTTACTAAAAATGCACTTGGTATATTGAGTGGTGCAAAGGCCATAAGAATGAACTGCCAGACAAGCCTTCATTATAGATACTGTCTGTTATTCTGGGCAAATGTATATTTAATTCTAGAATCATCAGTTTCAATAGTGCATTAATTAAAAGCACTACCAACACAGCATATTTATAACATAGCATTGAAGTTAAAAAAAAAAGTGTAATATGCCTCCAATTTGTTTTTATTTCTACAATATCATTCAGAATCTTTAATAAAGCAAAACGTCCCCTGTTATAGGACAGTACGATCCTTTTCCAGGCATGGGAAAGAATTGGTATTAGTTGAATGCAGATCCACTGTGGCTTCTGTAGTTCTTTATCAAGAGCAAAATCTTCCTTGCTTTACAGCCTCAGGACAAAGTGCAATGTAGCATCTCATAAAAAACTCATAAACCACAAGGATAACTGAGTGCTGTGCATTCCTTTTCATAGATCACATCGCTCCTGCCAGGCCTGCGGGTACAATTTAAGGGCCAATTGTGTAGCTGCCCTTTATAAACCAAGAATTTAGCCTGCAGATACTGTGCATGCTTGCAAAGGCAACTCTTGGTGGTAAAATGTGCACAGGTCAATGAATGCAGGAAATATAGAAAGACCAAGTCAAGCTTATCCATTAAACAACCTCAGCTCAATTAAGAGTATTGATTAATCAATTAGAAAAAGCTTTGCTCAACTTCTCAGTAATAATAAAAACCTAAGCTTCTGACAGATGACTGCAGAAACTCTGCTGTTCACAGAGTGACAGCCATTGTGCCTGGCTTCATGATGAATTATGGGAGTAGAAATCATTTATTAGTCTGGGGATGTGGAGGCACAGAAAGCTGTGTACCTGAAGCAGTGTCCACAAATGTTTTAAATGCAGAGACCATGAGACAATTGGGGATATAAAAAAAAACTTGAAGAATAACATAGCAGGCATTGAGTGATTTTCATTCGGTTTTCCAGAGTTACACACTGACAGGAAGAAAAAAAAAAAATGAATAGTTGATTTCTGCTAAGCCAAACTGTTATTGAAAATAAGTTTTGAGGAGAACAGAAGAAAATGTTTCAGTTCGACATAATAATTTCATAGATTCTCTCCCATTTTTATGTACATTAAAACAGGCATCATCACCTGTTCCAAACCATTATATAATATGGCTTAAATCACTGAGAACAGCATGTCGCTTTCCTTTTTTTTGTCACAAAATATAATAATGATAATGTTAGATCAGCTTTCTGTAGTGTTAAGTATATTGCACTGGTTATTTTATTATTTCTTTTTAGCTAAACCTAGAGATAGAGAAACCATTCAGGTTTTGGGTTTAACCATTTTGGGAGATTATGGAATATGTAATGCACCTTAAACATGACAAACTATTAAACACCCTCCAAGGGAATAGACCCTGATTACTAGAAACAACTGTGAAAGTAGTTATGGTGCAGTGTAACACTGAGCCGTGGCTTGTGATTGTTTTGGGTTACTTATGTGACAACCTTGCTGCCTTTCACCATGTACAGACCAAAATTCATTCAAAGAGTACATTTGACTTCTTAAGTAAATTTGCAACACTCTACGTCAATTTGCCTGTGATGTCAATTCTGCTTATTCAATAAGACTAACACTGGAATTCTTGAAAAATGGATTAAGCAGCTCTATCCAAAAATATGATAAACGTGAAAGTACTCACATCCAGTAAAATCTCTCCGTGTGCTCCCCAGGATGAAAACATCTCAAGCGTCATGTAAAGCAGCAACTAGAATAGGATATCCCAGGCACGTCCAGAGTGATAAAATAAATATTTTATTGTTTATCCATTATAAACATTATGAAGAATTATGGCCTCATGTTATAATGGATAAACAATAAAATATTTATTTTATCACAAAGGACGTGCCTGGGATATCCTTTTCTAGTTAACCCTGGAATTCATCAAAGGCAATTTCTTACAGAGGCCTAGTAGCCCATTACAACCAATCATCTGTTAACATACATTGATAGTGATAGCTAGAATTGTGAAAGTCAACCTTTAATTGGTTGCTATAGGTTACTACACCTCTGTAAAGTTTTCCTTTGTTGATAAATTCCCCCCCCCCCCCCCCCCCCCCCCCCCCCCCCATGAGTATTCACACTACAATGACACAAAGGGATACATAGTCATTATCAGGTGTAATCAGGTTCAGGTAAATAGTAGTGGGGTGGGGTATGGTCGTGCATATCATAGCGATGTGATGTCATCTTTATATGGATCTTGGGAAAGCGGTGCAGGATTGGTACAGGGTCTCCTCCGTCAGGCCCATTGCAGCATCAGGACAGAATAATACAAAAATTATTAACTGGAATCCAGGGGCACGGGAGGCAGGTATTGTGGCCACAGAGGAGTTGAAGCAGTCACAACTGGGGCCCTGAGCCTTGGTCTCAGTCACAGCTGCGACCACCATGATAACCTATAGAACTTACACCAGTTATGCAAGATTTTGTTTAAATTCACAAGAGGATCCTAAAGAGCAATCTGCAGATGTCTTTTAAATATGTCAGGGTTTTAAAGAGTGTGAAACTGAGGTAAATTGCCTCAACCCAGATCTGACCAGCTAAAATTGTTCTGTCTGGGTCAAATCTACACAGATGGTAACCCTCTCAGAAGAAAACAGGAAAGCTTTAAGGGGGGAATTCCCCATAGTGCGAAGTGAGGTCTGAATCCTTCGCCTCACTTCGCACAGACTGTTATGCGCTTGCTGATGTCCTGCGCGTGGACATCAGTGAATGCTTTAAAGGGATTCCAGTCTCGTGGGAGGCAACTCAAGTTTTCTCGCTAAGACTGGAATCCCTTTAAAGCATTCGCTGATTCCGCGTGCAGGACGTCAGCAAGCACATAACAGTCTGTGCGAAGTGAGGCGAAGGATCCGGACCTCACTTCGCACTATGGTGAATTCCCCCCTAAGTCTGTAATTTACATGCTTATGAGTAGCCACATACAGTACATACCTGGGAACTTTAATGTCCCTTTTTGCTTGGATTTAAAATCTTTACTGGGTTTGGGGAAAAGGGCCAAAGCTTGATTGTGCAATTTATGTCATATTGGGGTGGAGCTAATAAAGTTGCTGTGAGGGCTAAATTGAGCAGGATTCAGGTGGGGTTGGGGCAGAGAGGGGTGGAATTAGGGAAATGCTGTTCCTTGCAGACCATAGCCCAAAGAACTTGAGGACTTACCCGGAGACCTGATATTTTCCTTTCCCATAGTTTCCTGGCAGGTTTCCGGTCTGGGCACATGCCCAAATTCCTATTACAGAGATGTAATGTAGCATACAATAAAAGGACACTCTGAATAACACCTGTCAAAACACATGTACCCCCAACGGATATACAAAGAATATATGGTTTCTTTATATCTGAGAAATAAAATGTGGCTGAACGTTAATGCACTGAATTTAACTAAAATAGTTTCAACTTGTAATTTTGAAATTTTGAGTGACAGATCATAGAAGCATAGAAATATATCCAGACACATGTTTGATATACCCAGTACTGAACCATGTATTTTTATTTTATTAAATGGCTTTGATATGTCAAGTTCATTTTCAATATTTCCACTTTAACCACATGCTAACTTAACAAGGCAATACCTATTTAGAGATCCATCTGTTCACCTACTGTTTGATGATCTGTTTCTTTTTTTTTTTTCCAGATTGTAAGACATTCACACATTATATATAACAAGAGAAAACATTATGCATCATATTCTCATATCTACTGAAGTGTCAGACCAAACCCGAGGTTCATTACAAGTGTATGATCTCAACTAAGATCTATTGTCAATTCAGTGTTAAATTAGCAGAAACATTTACATTTAAGAAGTTGTCAGTCCTGATGTATCTGAGAAGTGTGGAGAAAGGAAGTAAAGTTGCATAATTTTAGCTGTTCAGTGGGAAGAACAGTGTTGTTATGGCCCATTAAAGGCACAGTAGATTTAAAGTATAAAATAGATTATTTTTAAATATTTTAGTATCATTAACAGAATAGCACTTGTAGTTTAAAAAATGACAGATAACAGTGAGCTCAAGGCTGAAGTCAACAACAAGGCAGTTGAAAATATAGACTTGAAAATTTCAGGTTTAGTGTACTGTATGTCTAGGAACACACACACATACACACACACACATACAGTATATATATATACAGTATATATATATATATATATATATATATATATACACACACACACACACACACACACACACACACACACACATATATATACACACACACACACACTGTATACTGTACAGTATATACACACACAGTATATTTGAATGCTAACAGAAGCTCTTCTGCTACTATAAAATGAAACAAGATGTAACTGACCAGACTGATGCAGTATTATTAAGGTCCAGTACTGACTGCAGCTTGTTTTCTGCTAAACCTGCCTTAACTGTGCAATAGCAGACTTACCGTGACCAACAAGTATAGGGCTGTTCAGACACCAGAGGGCATGCCATGCAGTCTCTATTTCAAAACATTAATTTCTGCATGTGATCCTACAACAACAACAACAGTTAAAATACAGTATGAATACATTTTCTTTACCTGATCACTTCAAATTATGTTCTTTGATTTATGACCTGAAAGACCACACTAACAAAAAGTTCAAATTAAATGACAAGTTTTATGCTCATTAAATCACAAGTATGACAACTACCTGTTTGGGAATCCATTGTCATAATATATGTGTTTGTGTGTAGAGCTATAGCTCTAAAGAACATACCTCTATCTTAGCAGTTTTTTGCAAATATTTAATCTGTTAAATCAATTCTATTCTTAATCTAGTAACAGTAAATACAGGTATTTAATACACTAGAAATAGTTTTCTACCCCTTTTGTGAACTATATAACACCTTGTGTATTTTTACTAAATTGTTCCCGTTCTTTGTTTTTATTTCAAAATAACATATTTTCAATATATAAGCATGCCTCTGGGCCTGATGATTTTTCTCTGGTTATCTAACCTCTGCCTGTGTTTACAAGGAATAGAGACTATTCTTTTAACTCCTGTATGTTAAATTTGTCTAGTGAATTATTTAACAATAATGGATCAAAGCTGTCACAGTGCCAAAAATGTTCTTTCCTGTAGGTTTTACAGATAAGTCTCAAACATCAATGGATCTCAACATCTAAGCAATATACTGTGCCAGAATCATATGCTTCAATCTGTAAGATACCTTGAAATGCTTGGTTAACATCCACATAAAATGCATGTAAGGAATCTCATGTGTCCGCACAAGCAGGGCCGGTCCTGGCTACATTTGCGCCCTGGGCGAACCACCCCTTGGGCGCCCCCCCC
>WMED01022107.1:0-11754 GCA_019650415.1 Pipa parva | reverse complement strand
GGGGGGCGCCCAAGGGGTGGTTCGCCCAGGGTGCAAATCTAGCCAGGACCGGCCCTGGCCGCCATTGTCACTTCTGAGTGGTCGCCTTGTGTAACACTGGAGCGCTGCCATCCACCCCTCCATTTGCCAGTCTGAAGTGGTGAAATTAAACAGGTGAATTCAGACTAGTTCACCTAGTCACATTCACACATTTGCACCACTCCACATCATAGTCAATAGTAGAATTATCTGTGTAAGCACATGCAGAATGATGCAGAGAGCTCTGTAAGATCGCCACTCGCGTAGTTACCTGAATTGGTCGCGTATTCACCACTTCACAGACTTTGCTCAATTAGTGAACATGGATAAGTGGAGAAAAGGTGCAAATTCACTGCTCTGCAGGAATACTCTGACTTTAGTCAATGAGCCTGTCAATGATTGTATTTATGTAAAATATGATCTATTTTTCTCTTAAGAGGCTTATTCATCAAAGTGAGAATTCATCTGTCAAAGTGAATTCTTATCACTTCTTAACACCCTAATTAGCCACTTTAATATGGTGAAGTATAATTAGTGAATGCAACACAGTACACTTTGTCGAATTAACTACTGCAATAGAATCTGATGTATGATGAATAAGCAAATTACCTGCGGACACCCGCACGCAAAGTGATTCAAAGTGCTCTGTAAGTCTGCAACTGTGTGGCATTGGTCTCAAATTCACCACATGGCACAGTTTGCTGACTACACAAATATGGGAAAGTGACAAATAAATTTGAATTCATAAATGTACGCAACTATTTGTAGCTTTTTATTAATAAGCCCCTTGAAAGATAAACTTTCAATGACAAGCAGTTTAATGACACCAAAGGAAAAGATGCCCACCTGCAGGTTCCCCCATAGCGCCCCCTTACAGCACAGCAGTTCTCCCATTATTGTGCCCCGTACAGTGCAGCAGATCCTCCCTCATAGTGCTCGATATAGTTCCCTGCCACCCCGCTCCCCCCCCCATACACACACACACACACTGCCATCAAAGGCTGCTGAAAGTTTAACAGGAACCGCATACTTCCCAAGTTTCCTTGAAGGAAATGAGGATTAATGGAGTGCGAATTGTTCTGCCCAATCCTCAAATGACTTACAGATAAGGCTGCTAACAGTGAAGTCACACTGAGGGGAGAAAGGTGATAGAGAAATGACAGACTGCAACAGCTCTCTTAAGGTGAGAATTAGAGCACTTCTGCAGTCTAATTGGTAAGGGAAACAAAGTGCTCAAGACTGCAGGACAGAAGCAACATAAACTGGCCTGTTTTTAAATGGAGGAGGGGCATTGAGGAGAAGCATGAACCCATAAGGGGGCTAAAACATGAATTTTTTTTAACTTAAAGCAATACGTAGTTCCAGTGATTCCTCCATTCAAAATTCAGAATCAATTTATTTAAGATAGAGCAAATAATGTTCTATGAGGTATACGAAAATGATTTAATTAGTAGCAGCATCAAATACAGTAGAACTAGAAATTGACAGTAACTAACAACTGTATCCCAAATAGAGACCCAAGTATATAGCATAAACCTCTTTTCTGGAATAAACAGCAGGGCACCTCATTTTGGGGGGCGTCCAGAGTGGCATAAAAGGGTATTATTGGGGAGTGATGTGCTAAGATGATTACTTAAGAAATGGAGGAATGAACAAACATATTAAACGTTAAAAGGGAGATACTGTAAATAATCATCTTTAACTGGCAGACATGAAGTATAGAGATGCTGCAAGGAAACTGCTCCCTTTTTGGGAGAAAGAGAGAGAAATCTGGCAGTAGAATTTAGAACAGGCTGGAATAAGAATAGGTTGGAATGTGCTTAGATAAAAAGAATCAAAAATCACCCAAGACCATGTGCAAATATAGCAAGGTTAACGAACACATCAGCAGATTGAATGGAAAAGTTGGGAGTATGTCCAGATTTAAGTGGAAAAATGGAGCGTGGAGTGGTCCATGGAAGAGGAGATTGTCAGGACTTTGAGGTCTTTTTCTGCAAGTCACGTGTTGGAGTACAGGTACAGGAGTAAATCTAATTTTGAGTAACACCTACATAAAGGTGATAGTAAAAACCAAAAAAGAAGATAACTTCACCCAAAGAGAGAGTTTACAAGTAATACAATGGCATGCCATGCCTGAAAAAGAGACCTTAGTAGTCTGGGAAGCTTGCATTTACCATCTATTAAGTTAGCCAATAAAAGGTATCACCTACACTCTACTTGTATCTACTTATATCTATGGCTAACACAGTGCTACACTCTACTACCCACAGAGGCTAACAGTAAAAAGGAGTACAGTTCATGTAGTAAAGGTCAGTGGATGTGAATTGCACCATATCGGCTCACTTTTACAAAGAAAAAATTTACTGGATATACCGCTGAGTAATATGCATTGATACTGAAAAAGAACGAAATTGATAAATATTGCTGCATTCATACCACTTCATTTTACTTTCAGTGGAGCTCCTTTTCCATTGATATCGCTGATCTTTTCGAAGAAGACTTAGAAATAAATGTTCTAAACCATCTCCATAGGGATTAATGGGTTTCTCCCCTCCCTTAACCAGGCGAACACTTTACATGGATAAAAAAGGTGAGAAGGAAGAGCTTAATAAGTATCCATATCAGCGATATAGATATTTTTCACCTAATTAAAGTTATATCGAAATACCAGGAGAAAAGTTTACCGAGTTTAATAAATAGCCCTAAGTAGGAAATTTATAAAGGTCATTTTGAACAGTTTACTGCAATTTGATCCATTTTACTGCGTAATCAATGTTTTGCTTTTTGACAGATTTTTCAATTTCCCTCAATTTATGTAAGATATGGATTTTTCATTTCAGTTTATTGATTACACAGGCAGTTCCATACTTTACTGTTGTTATAATGTTTACACCTGTACTGTAGACTGGGGCCAGCTGTGATGTATTAAACACCCTGGAGGGGATGTTTCACATAGTTCCAGACTACACAGACCAGACACAGCTCTATACAAACACAAGAGTTAGCCACACTTCCCCCGCACTTGTCCTATCAAAGGGACAATCTTGGTGTGGCAGATTTAAGAAAATACAAGTTTACTAATAATAGGCACCTGTTAGAACATGTGATAACAAACTGGCTAATTACATTTAAACTGAATATTGTTGCGAACACCAAATACAGAACATAATGTCCCCAATAAAGTAGTAATCTCCAAAAGAATTGTTTATATAGTGCTGTGCCAATACAATCAATAAATTCTAATTTGGAAAACCAGTTTGAAGTTGGTGTTGATTTTATCTGTCAAATGTTTATTTTACTTCAGCTTTACCAATAAAGCAAACACAAGTATTATATAGGTGTTCCTTTTATTGGCTAACTTTTACTGGGGTGACTTTTGACTCTGCAGTTTCCTTCTCTAAACACATCTCTTCCACTGCTAAAATCTGTAGATAGTTCTTTCGCAACATTGCCAAAATCCACCCCTTTCTCTCTCGCTCCACTGCTAACACACTCATGCATGCTCTCATCCTATCCCACTTGGACTACTGTAATGTTCTTCTATCTGGCCTTCCAGCTTCCCACCTCTCCCTGCTTCAGTCTATTTTAAATTCTGCTGCCAGAATTCTCTAATTCTCCCCCTAGAAGGGACAGCCTCTCTCCCAATTCTTCTCCTCTCCTTGGCTCCCCATAAACAAATGAACCATTTACATTGTTCTCCTTTTGACCTTTAAGGCACTTCACTCTGTTGCTCCTCCCTACATTTCCTCACTTGTATGCCCGTACATTCCTCGATGTCAACTGCTCTCCTCCCAAAGCAACCAGTTTTGCATGCAACACACCAAAACTGAGTTAGATAAAAATAATCCTCTGGCACCCCAAGTAGATAAAAGCCTTTTTTATTTATTATCTCTCATAAAAACTCCCTATATCTCTCATATATACTCCCAAGAACGTAATGGGTGGCATTACTAACCAGTGCAGTCAAAGGCCAAATTAACCCCTGATTCACTCTACAGGTTTATTTAAAATAGTATATGAACTAAACATATACTGTATATAATATAAGACATGCATCACTATAATTGATATTGATCTCATATTAGCACTTATGAAATTTCTGTAGTAACTAAATGCTGTATAACTTCATTCATATTTCAATACTTTATCATTTTACTGATTTGTAATTCCCCCATTGTCTTTAAATCCATGGGCTTGATATATCTTTTATAAATGCTTTCAAACTGACCATATATGTCAAAATGCATTATACGTTAATTAATACAGTAATCTTGAACCACATTACCATTAATCATAGTGCAACATTTGCATTTCAATAAGTTTTATAAAATTTATAAAATAAGGTGAGGTCACTTCATTTTGTTCTGAATACACAAATTAAATAGAATTCATTACTTTTAAATCCATAAATCTTATACACTCCCACAAACTGGGCTATATGTATAAAATACCTCATATTTCAAATGGTATATTCTCTGTATCAGACATTGTAGAGCAGCGGTTCTCAACCTGTGGGTCACAACCCCGGCGGGGGTTGCACGACCATCCCATGGGGGTTGAGAACCACTGTGGCACACAGAAGCGCCCACAGGACCCTTCTTATAAGGGTTCCTGCGGGGTGATGTCGGCCGAAAACGTCACCACGTGACGCGCGTACATGATGAGGTTTCGGCTGAACGTCACCACGTGACGTGCGTACGTGATGATGACGTTCGGCCGAAACATCATCACGTGATGCACGGTGATGTCAGCGTCGGGGGTCACGGCGAGGAAAAGGTTGAGAACCGCTGTTGTAGAGTAACACCTAAATAGGATCCGTTATATAACAATGTTGCAAAACATAATAACACATTTGTCCTTCTGTAACAAAGTACCACCATACTCTGATTCCAACATTAGAATATACAGTATACACTATAAACTACTAGTTGCTGTAGGGCTTGTAACACAATATATCATAATCCAGAGTTAAATATTTAATCTACAAAATAATGCAGGTCCCACTCCAAATTTAAACCCTCCAGCTGCCGTGTGTGTAGATGGAATATCCAAAATGCTTCTCCCCTATTCAATAATTTAACATCACCTCCTCTAGGGCCCAGATTGGTTCTCTCTATACCCTGCACATCCAAATGGTTAGAACCACCATCATGCATGATAAAATGCCTAGCCACATTAGTAGATCTTTTATTAGTTATATAATTTACATGTTCCCGTACTCTCTCCTTTAAAGGACGTGTAGTGCATCCTACCTATTGTACTTTGCTTTCTGTACAGGTTATTAAATGCACTAGATTTTTGGTGTTACAATTGATGTATTTCTGAATATCATAAGATCTATCAGTGACCTGACGAATAAACACATTCGTTACATTCATGAAGTTACAGCAGATACATCTGTATCTTCCACATCTAAAGTTACCCCGTGTTGATAACCATGTTTGTTTTTTTGGGGGTTCTCAGTTCTGAAAGTGATAACGTGTTTGCTATTGTAGGAGCCTTACTAGACAAACATCTTATACCTTTAAGCAGAACAGTCCTTAAATCTGGATCATTATATAAAATCAGCACATTTTTTTATAATCTTTTGAATAGAATAAAACTCCTCATTGTACTGGATAACAAATGCGGGGACATTTCTTGTCTCAATACTGTTTTTATTCCTATTCTGTTTATTATTCTTTAGGTATTTGCTGTTGTTTTCATTGCTCTTTCTATGCTTCTTTGTTATTACATGCCTCATCTCATTCTTGGACACAGCATCTTTATTCACTTGATGACCTGTTATTCCTATATTTACCTGACCTGGATGCAAACATCCATGTTAATATCATCACATGATCCTTCTTGCATATCAATAAAAACATCTGGATAAGTATTAAATAATGATTCACGAGATGCCCTTAAAGAGCGTTGATATGCAATTTCTATCATAGATTCATTATATCCTCTAACCCTAAATCTGTTTTTTAGATCCAAGGAAGTTTGAATGCAAGTTTCCTCAGTAGAGCAATTCTGTTTCAGTCGTAAGAAATGACTTATTGGAATTGCTCTAATGCAATACTGTGGGTGACAGCTGTTGGCTTTCAATAACGCATTGGTAGAAGAATTTTTCCTATAAATTGTAGTTTCTATCTGTTGAGTTGTCAGATTACCAGTTAATGTAAAATGTAGAAAGTTAATAACACATTTATCATAATCCATTGTGAATAGTAGATTTGTGTCATTATTATTGATGTATTCCTTAAAGAGGCAGGCTTCCTCTTCAGAGCCCTGCCATATAAACAACAGGTCATCCATGAATTTGTAATATGCCTGTATACAGTTTCTGTAGGGGTTTTTGTTGCCATACACATGGCACCATTCCCACCAACCCATATATTAATTGGCATAGGAAGGTGCGAATGTCGCACCAATAGATTAGATTAGATTATTGTCACTGGATAAGTATAAGGCACATAAATCAGCGAAATTACGTTTGCGTGAAAATATAATCTGGAATAAATAGGCAAATATAAACAATAAATAGTACGTGCATAAAGTGCATTTAGTGGTTAAGTAGATAGAATAAATATACAGTGTACATAGAGTGGAATTTGGTGGGGCATTGTGGTAAGCGGGTACTACAGCATTAAATGGTGGGGGGGGGGGGGGGGGGGGGGGGGGGGAGGACTATTTTACATTGCTGGAGACACATCTTTTCACTGAATCTGAATCCAGAGGATTATTAAAGCTCCTGAAGAAACCGAATTTCATCGGTGAAACACGTCGAGCATGATTTTGAGTGAAACAGTCTTGAGAGGACTTATTAATTAGCCCTTTTTTAACTTATAAATTGGGAGTACACATTTTTATGCAAAAAATCATTGTTTATCATTTTACACTATGGGATCGCTGTTTATGTCTTTTTAAATATGAATAACGGAGATGAGATGGACTGACTGCCCGTGAGGACAAAGTTCTTTGAGTGACCATATGTGTGACTGAGAGCTTGTTTTTAAGTGCAATCTGGTGAGTGTGCAATTTAAGGGGGGTTATTCACTCCCTGGCACAATTACCAGCACGGATCTCCTGATAAAAATTTATAAGCACTGATAACATTCATCATCAACTTCAATTGACTATTAGTACCATCACAATATCACTTCAGTATTCTCTATTAATTTTTGAGAAATCACTTGTACACCACTATCACCATTATATCACAGTGTTACGTTAGGGGCATTTCCTTTTGCCTCTCTCTTATTATTTTTTGTCCAGCGCTGCCACACATCCATCGTTACATGGGACTTTTCTGACTTTCTTGTACTTGAGGTTTCGAGGCAGAAAACCTCTTTGGTTCAAGCGCAGGAACAAGAGTTAACATCATAAGGATCGGACTGAGTATATTTAATTTAAAATTGTTTGTTTTACAGCTATTTTGAAATAATATTTTTTGGCGCAGCACATCCACACTGATCAAGTTATATTTATATACTACATTGTGTCTAGTGTAAACCTTTTCCAATACTGCCCAAATTCTTGTTTTAAACCCTTTTCTCTCTCTGCCCCCCCCCCCGTATCTGATATTCTATACCCCTTTATCTTCCCCAGGAACATTCCCTCTGCACCTTTAAAACCAAACTGAAGTGCCACAAATTTACAATGCTGTACAATTTAGCAATACAGACATGGGAAAAGTGCATTAAACAATACAAGTAAAATAACACTAGGATACATTACTTTAAGTGCTAGGTTGTGGTTGACATAAGAGGTTGGAGGTCCCTGCCCCGTAGAGCTTACAATCTGAGTGGTAGGAAGACTTACATACACAGATAGGACAATAAGAGCTGTAGAATGTGGTGAGACATAGCTCAATATATACAAATAAATAGGTCAATAAATACAGATATTAAGCATGAATAAATAAAAATAAAATATATACATAAAAATCAGAGATAGGTCTTCAGTTTGGTTTTGAACGTGCAGATGGAATGTTCCTGGCGAAGACAAAGGGGTAAAGAATTCCAGATGTGGGGGAGAGAGAGAGAAAAGGGTTTAATATGAGAAAGGGCAGTATTAGTACATGGCATGCAAATCTGGTTGCTTTGAGAGGAGCATAGTTGACATCGAGGAACGTGCGGGCATATGAAAAAAGTCGATCGATATTTACCGTGAGAAACAGCCACGATCTCGTTGGAATAAACTAGAAAAGACAAAATCGGGTCTTTTTGAGTTTATTAAATTTCACCCAAATTTGTGTTGAGGTCCTGGCTCCAAGTTGCAGTAAACCAATGAAATGTACTGACTATTAAACAAGAGAAGATGGTACTAAAGAAAATTGCTAGAAGAGGGCAGCAAGCCAATGCTATGTGTCTTTATTCCCAAATCCTCTGGGTCATTCCATTAGAAGATTGTCACAAGGCAACTATACTCTCAGTTCTTTTAGAAATTCTGGATATGACTGCTGCAATTTCAGGATGCATAATTAAATATCTCATAGAAACAAACATAAGGGCAAGGAGGAAAGAGTACCAAAATAGTGGCTGTAAACGTTTTCAGAAAGTCTTTGAATGAATATTTTAATGGGATATTGGTGTGTCAGACTTTCCAGCTTATGTTGTTTCTCTACATATGATTTGTCCTGTTCCGGAAGCTGTACTCATAAGGACACCTATTCCCCAGGAAACTGCAAAGCATTGTATCATTGGAGCATAGTCCAATCTCCTGACTTTTAATACTTAAATGAAGGCCGTCTCCACAAACTTTAGGGGGCCTAAGAGCAATAAAACATTTTAAGCCCTTCTTTCTTATGGAGCAGTATGGAACACTTCAATTTAAAAGATTTTATTTATAAATCAACATATTTTATAGGAAAGGCCGCAGACAATAATGTACACAGATTATCATTACATCATACTGTATAAAAGGAAGGAGGGCTGCAGTCATCAATGTACACAGACTACCCATGTTAAATTGGCTGAGACAATTACCTTTTTGGTCTAAAGGATGAGCCAGCCCAACTTTATAAATTTTCCTTGTCATTATTGTGTCGTTTATCCTCTCCTCTTCTGTTCTTTTTAACTGTTAAAAATAGCAGAAGGGAACATAATAGTCATGCTTCTGTTCTCAAATTTCACTCAAAGAATTATTTATTTATAAAGTGCTGTACAACACTGGAAATAAAAGGATAAACAATATGGCAGAAAATTAAAAAAAAAGAATGGTGTAAGAATGTTGCTGAGAACATATAGCCTAAGGCAGTGATGGCGAACCTTTTCGGCACAGAGTGCCTGTTAGGTTGGGTCCGCAGCTACATGCAGCTCTACAGCTGCCTTGTTGTGGCTCTGAGTGCATCTCCCTCACCCCGCTCGTGACTTCTGACATTTCTTCTGATAGGACGTTGGCACATCGTGTGATTGGAAGTGCGCACTCTTCCCCCTTGCAGCTCCCCAGTATAGGAGGAGGGTGCAAAATGGCTCCCTCCTGTGCAAAGTTTGCCGACCCTTAGCTTATTACTGAATAAACAAGGGTTGAATGGCCTCTCCAGTTATTCAAAAGCCTGTGATGTTCTCTTCCTCTGGGTCTGGATTTGAGTATAGTCTTACAGGAATAAATACATGAGTGCAAATTTAGTCTTGGCGGCATTTTGACTATAGTGTTTTTCTGCCATTTTATCTGTTTTTCGCCACTATTTCAATTTACTAAGCGCTTTCCAACTTTTTTTTTTTTTTTTTACTAATACAACATTATGCCTAGTTGAGGGTGGTGAAAATCCATTCTACCCTATAGAGATGGGTCTGATGGGTCCATAAATTTTTTAAGTCCCTGGCGTAATAATAGGCTCTATCGCTATCAGTATCGATGTCAATATTAAAGGGTCCCGTTGACATTAATATTAATATTAGTGGTATTACTGCACTGATACATTTTTTTCCCGATATTCATTAGTGAGGGGAAAAGGAAAATGCGAAGGAAAAGAAAAACGTGCGACAGCGCCAATGTGGTTTTCCGACTTTAGTAAATATGCCTCTTGGTCCGTTACCTATAACAACAAAACAGCCAGCTGAAATTTCCTGGCCCAATTGTGATTAATGTAGATTAATCTGTTTGCAGTGTCTCAAACAGAACATTTATAAGGCCACGGAAAACAGCTGGAGCTAAAAACAGAAGTGCAAAATAGTTATCTGATTGTAGCTGCCTTAGTAACTGACAGTTATAGTGATTTATTAAGGAATTGAGATATTACCTAGCAACATGCCATTCTCAACAACTATATGTGTGTGTGGGAGAACCCTGAAGGCTCCATCTCTGGGTCAATCTGTGAGCAGGCAGAAGGACCACAGAGGACATAATCTGCAGCATAGTCAATGACAGGTGTTTTTCTGGAAAGGTCACATAAATAGTCTGAAAATTTAGATCCTCCTGAGCTTTTTTTTTTTCTCTCACCATGGTTTTGCTCTCAGGGTAATAGAGAAGGTTTCTACTTTTAAAAGGTCCTTGAGGATCATTTTAAGGTCATTTAGAAAAAAAAATTCCTCCCATCATTCCTTTAAATCTTACCTCAAATACCAATGGATGAGCATGTATGTCAAAGGCGGCCATGGGCCCAGGGCTTGGCGCTCTGACTCCTGTGGTTTATGCTATTAAATGTAGTCATTTGTTCTCGATTACAGCTTCTGAATGTTTTCCTATAAATTATAAGGTCACTGGATTCTTCAGGGAATATATATATATATATATATATATATATATATATATATACACATATCAAGAAGGAAAAAAAGAAAATAATCAAAAAGCATTTCATCCCCGCCATTTTTATTATGTATCAAGACTGTACCATTTCTCCTTATTTTTTTTTTAGTTTTCTTACAGCCCTTTTTCCCGTCATATGAGTTTTTGTCACTGACAGACTTTTCATCTCAATTTTGACAGTTTTCTGTGCAGTTTTTGTAACATTTACATCCCCCAGGTATTGCTTTACAGTAATTTACTACCTGCATTTTATTACTGCATGCCCAGTGGTGTCATACATATAGAAATATATACACAAACATAATGAATTTTTGGGAATTATCCTTTTATTCACATTTTTATTTATTTAAATAGGTTTCTATATGTTGTAATTTATTGTACACTTCCAAAAACCACTGCCTTATAGACATTTGTGAGGTGCTGTTACTGTTTTCTTAAAACAGCTTACACTATACTAACAGCTCATTTCAAAATAAATTCCTCTGCACACTCCATAATAGCATATGCTATTTATTTAATTATTTCATTGAAACTATTTTTCCCTTTGAATCTATTTAACAACCACTTTAAGGACAGGTTTTAGTTTTTTTTTTTTTGTTTTGTTAATTTACGAAACTAACTGTCAAGAATGTTAACATACTGTATATACTTGCTGACTAGCTAACGCAGTGCTAAACATTGTGCCTTTTTTAGTTGAAAGTTCATTTTGAAAAAAGCACACTAGCGCCACCTATTGGAAATGACATATTTTATGTTTTGAAAAGCTTTATATTCAAAGATAACATTTTTACAAATACTGTATTTAATTAACTGCAATGCCAATCAACATGTAAAGTTTTATTTATTTTTTTTGTGTTAGTAGTCCTTTTAAAGTGTACATGTCACCTCAAAACTCAAATACTAAATTAGGTTCTGCTAATGAAATAAATGGTTTTTTAAAAAAAATATATACCGTGTTTCCCCGAAAGTAAGACAGCGTCTTACATTCTTTTTACCCCC
>WMED01022106.1:0-11755 GCA_019650415.1 Pipa parva | reverse complement strand
CACTTCGGACTATCGTGAATTCCCCCCATAATTATTACTATTATTATATTATAGTACTATTATTTAGTGGTCAATGATATGAAGTTTATATAGATTTATCATTTTCTGCCCCTGCGCAGGTGTGTTGTCTTGCAAATACTGCAAATAAACTCATCAGGCTGCACTAATGAATACAAAAGTTTCTTTATAGCACTTGGAAGGATTCATTTACATTCATCCTACAAAATGTCAATGACCTCACTAATTGGACCTTTTGGATTCTGTACTGTGCTTCAGCCTGCTGTAGATGGGTGGTTCTATGATGTCACAAAAAGTGAGGTGTTCACTTGGAATCCTGTTATTGGGGTGCCCATGTCTGACCCAAGATGTGGACCTTGGGATTAAATTGCTGTGTCTGGCCTTCTCCTCTAAACCTAGGATTGGAGCGCCTGTTTCTGACCTTCCTCTCTGAGCCTATGATTGAATTGGATGAGTTTGGTCTTCCTCTGGGATCCTGTGATTGGATGTATCTGGCCTTCCTCTGGGAGCCTGTGATTGGATGTGTCTATTTTTCCCCTGGGAGTCTTGGATTGTATTGGATGTGTCTGAAGTGCCTGTGTCTGGTTCAACTCTGGGGTGACTCTTAGTTTTCCATATTTATAGTCTGTTCTAGGAGGAAACATTCTCTTTTCCTCCCATCCTTGTGCTGTAAGGAGTACTGCAAACAATGTAAGGTAGATATTTGTTGTTACTCCCTGTTGCTTACAGCTGAAAGTTATAGATTTAGCAAGAAACTGGTAGCTTTGCGCCTCATCAAGGAGTATTAGAAAGGCCAGTTTCTGGGTATATCTTTGCCAGTAAGGATCTGAGTGAAAGATAAGTCTGGATGGTTGATTTGGGTTCCTACAGCTGCACTGTACAACTATTTCACTGTTAAAGCATACAACATGTTCCCAAGGCCTACCTATTGTTTGGTATTCAAGAGATTAATTTTTCACTTCTTATAAGGCATGTTCACTTGATTAGGGGTTGTACCCAAAGAGTATCATATGAGTTGTAGGTCACCAGTAAAAACTTCCTGTAACTGTAGCTTTAGATGCTGTAGGCTGTCAAGCTATGGGGAAATATCTTAAAACCTACATACTGGAAGGAGAATGGAACAACTTAACTTTGGAGATGAAATCATTCCTTAAACAACGGAACAACAAAGCTGTCTGTAACATTTATAAATTGTTAACTTCACTACAACCCTGCATTGTGTAAAGGATTTCCAAAGAAAAGTTCATGGCAGATTTATAATTCAGAAGTTACTAAACTAACAATAACTCAAATGTTTATCTTGGGTTAAATATTGGAAAATGAAAAAGAAAACAAAAGAAAAATTGTTCAATTACATGGAATCTGTTAGTACATAGAACAATCCATCAAATTGCAGTGGTGCTTCTTTAACCTAACAGCATGTTCCCTAAAGGCAACGAATCAATCTCACTGTTAGTCTGGCAGAAAATCGGAGCCACCGATTCACTGATTCAGTGACATATTTTGGTCAGACTGACATTAAGACTGATTTGCTTTGGAAAAAATAACAGGAAAATATATAGGGAAAGCACAAAGAACCATTGAATTTTAAAGATCTGAAGCTAATAAAGATGTTTGTAAAATTCATTCATTTATGGCAGTGACACACTATGCGCTTTGATGCAGGTGTCAAAAGGATATAAAGCGTAAAATAAGCCACGGAGGAATTTCGTGTAAGCGTTAAACTATAAAAAATTGGTCAGATGCAATTTGTCATGGTTTAACACTTACACATACTATGGGGCATATTTGCTAAAGTCAAACACCTTTTTGACTAGTAAAATGCAGGAGAGACGGCCTATCTTTAACAATATCGCTCTTTTCTCCTATTTACTAAACTGTTCAAAAACAATTTTATCAACCAAAAAAATTCTCCACCCTCAGGCTGGCAAAAAACCCATTATTCCCTACGGAGATGGTCCTGTCATTTAGACTAAACATTTCCCAATGGAAGAGACATGGATATGGATCTGTAATGGAAGGAACCCACATAGAAAAGCATTGCCAAGGTTTCCACTATTAACGGATTCATATTTATCCAGAACCATTTATTTTGATGGAAAAACAATTTTAGCATTTCTGTATAAATCAGGGAAAATCAAGAAGTTCAAGGAAATGAAAACTGACCGCAAAATGGGGTGAAATCAATCGATATAATCAAAATAGTCCTAACAAATATTCCCGAAGAGTTGCCATGTGTTTTGTCTGGGTGCCATCTCCTACAATGCCCTGTGTTTGGAAAGCATTTTCATGCATCATTAAAAAGCATGAAGTGGCACTGCCTGTACAACAGCAACTATAATATGACTATACAACTATAATATAATAGACATTTGTATTTACTGTATTTACTGTTACCTCTGTGATCTTTTCTCTACCAAAGGGAATCTTCTAAAGCTAAGCACATACAGTTAAAGCCAGAAGTTTATATACACTGCGTAATCAGACACATGTGTTTCTCACTATCCGACATGAAATCAGAATAAGCCTCACCCGTTTTAGGTCAATTAGGATTACCTAAATTATTTATATTTGCCAAATGCCAGAATAATGAGAGAGAATGTTTTAAGGTATTTTTAACACTTTCTGCAAAGTCAAAAGTTTACCTACATTTCATTAGTATTTGGTATCATTGCCTTAAACTGTATGATTTGGGTCGAACATTTTGGATCTTCTTCCACAAGCTTCTCACAATAGTTGGTAGGAATTTTGGCTCGTTCCTCCAGACAGAACTGGTGTAACTGAGCCATGTTTGTAGGTCACTTTGCTCTCACTTTTCTTTTCAGCTTTGCCCATAAATTTTCTATAAAATTGAGATCAGGGCTTTGTGATGGCCACTCCAAAACATTAACTTAGTTATTCTTAAACCACTTTGTAACCAGTTTGTCAGTATACTTCGTGTCATTGTCCATTTGGAAGACCCATTTCCGCCCAAGCTTTAACTTCCTGGCTGATGTCTAGAGATGTTGCTTCAGTATTGCCATATAATCTTCTTTTCTCATGATGCCAACTATTTTGTAAAGTGCACCAGTCCCTCCTATAACAAAACAACCCCACAATGTGATGCTGCCACCCCAGTGTTTCAATAGTTGGGGAAAATGAACTACTGGGCAGATACTGTAAATGTACTATTAGAATAAGGAGGAAAAAGGGACCCTTTATGGGCAGCGCACACTGCTCAAAATATAACTCATCAATAATAACGATCAATTGAAAAAAATCAAAAAGAGTAACAGTAATAATATGTGTCAAATGATAAAGAAAAATACATTTTATTAACAACAATATGAAAACACACAGCACACCAGAGAAATACAAATTGATTAAAACATAATTCCTCCTTATTCTATCAAAGTTTGTTTGACCCTTTGCTGCACCTCCTCGGATGATTATTTGCTCGCCGCATTCTTTATTTGGTTTTCGTAAATGTACTATTAGGGCACCAAGTGCCATCCACTAGTTCTTATAGCACACACCAGGGCGCAACCACACTGTATTCTATACTGTATTAACAGAATAGGTAGAACATAGGTTTGGTAATGTGGATGAATTGGTAATAGATTCGCATACTCCACATTCAGTATACAGTAATGTAGTGAAGGACCTACAGTATCCACTTAGTGCCCAATGTGAATGGCAGTGCCTTATACATATAAATGGTGCCTTATCTGTATGGTAGGAGATTTACTTATCTTTAATCACCCCTTGTTGGGCATAGTTAGCCACTCACCTAAACCCTACAACACCCTATAAACAGGAGCTACTCCTGGCTCTAAGTAAAAGTTACTAAAGGTGTATCCATGCGTTTAACTTTCCCTATCCCCAGGACGCAGGGGTTTTTAATTTTTTACTTTATGAGAGGTGACATAGAAGAGGAAGCATAAACTAGAAGAGTATTGAGACACAGCACTCTTTCCCCTGAGCTCTCTGAGCATGTCGGTTCCTGCGCTTGCCATCCATTCCCCAGCCCTGGCTAAGCTAAGCAAAACACAGCTCTGTAGTAGAGCAGCACTCTCTCTCCTGCACTCTCCGAGCATGTCACTTTCTCTGAGTGGGTAACAGGAAGTGAAGTGCACTCTCTCAGGGAGAGCAGGGGAGAGAGTGCAGCACTACAGCACAACTGAAGTGAGCCAGGGGTTGGGGAAAAGATGGGGTCACAGGGGATAGAGTGCTGCTCTACTGCAAAGCTGAAGTGATCTGGGCCTGGGCATGGGAGGGGGGCACACAGCAGGACAGTGCCCCCTCCCAGCAGCCTTCCCCTAGGCCTGGCACTGAGCAGTGTTAGAGCAAGGGAGATGCATATTCCCACCACTGAGAATCAGCCCTAGAAAAAACAAGCTGCAGTTCTCCTTTAAGTACATATATATATATGCGGATTGTGTTAGCCCCCTCGCATTGGTTTCCAGTGAGATTCTACATAATGATCACATAGAATCTTTACACAGGAACAGTGTTCCTTCTGGATTTAGCCACCATCTCTTTAGATTTAACAGTTAAATGTCTTGTGGGTTGGAATCAGAATTATCTGTTAACTGACAATTCCCAGTTTTGCCGTGCATCCTGGTGACAGTAATCCTGGCACATTGTGACATGTACAAGTGTTTAATTTTACATGCTTGATACTGAATATGACACAGTAATCTAATACCACAGGTTGACTGTGTGTAATGCCTGGTCTTCTTTAACCTCTGCAAAGTTAAATGGATAAAGACCATAACCAACCCACAACAGAAACTAAACATAGATGGAACTACAGCATTTCCTTTTTCAGTGGGTGGCACCTGAGGATTGAGGGTATTGGTAGTGAATGGGTAGACAATCCATTCTTTGGTTTCCCTGTTGTCCATCAAGGCCAGAGCACCCGAACAAACTAGACCAACTCTATTCCTCAATGGGGTGATAAACTACCCAAATAGCTACCCTATTCTCTCTCACCTCTGAAATGAGCTGTACCAGGATCATTCCTACTGATGATCCAGCTGTGCACAGGATCCACCATTAAACCTGATGTGACCAAGACCCACTAACCGCATAAATTATATGAGTTAGGAAAGCTCTGAAGTACTGACATGACAATAATGTAACACATTGCCTTAACATAAGTAAATTCACTGAAAGTCTGTTTAGAAACTGAACACTAGAAGAAGCTGAGGTAACATATAAATAGACACAAGAATGGTTTAAGCCGTATTATATAAGTGAGCAGTTAGAAAATAGACAACTGATCACCCGGATACACTTGTCTTTTGGTTTCTAGGGTCCATTAACTTCATCAATTTCAATTACCGTAATTGATTTTCTGGTCATTGACCCTCAGCAAATAAACAGACAAATCAAAACAAACTAAAAGCAGAAGCAAAATAAAATCAAATAAACACAAAGAAAGTGGAATTATAACATACTGGTGGACCACCCCTTTAAACTCATTGACGTAGTACTTTATAGTTTTTTACTTAAAAGAATGGCCTATTTCTAAACTAGTCATTTAACCATATGTACTAAAAGAGAAATGAAATGTAACATTTATTAAATGGAAGTCATTTAATAAATGTTACAGAGTCAATAGCCACTTACACATGGTTCTTTCAATGAGTGTGTCCAAACATTTACCAACCACCAAATGAAAAGAATATAAGGCTTTGTGATGTTCTAACATGAAAAAATGAAAAAGTTGTGTGTCTATTTGTGTGGTCATTTTATATGTGTTACAAAGCCATTTTTTACATACAACATCTGCATTCCTTGTTGGATCTCTTTAGCAGTTCTTGTACACCCCTACTATCCTATAACACATCCCCTGCCCACGGGATGCCCACGGGATGCCCATAATAGCTTATAAAACTGCAGAAAGGAAGTCGGAGCAGCGCACAGTGAAAAGAAACGCAGCTATTAAAATGATATTAATAGGACTGGGAGTCCTGTAGTGCTGAGATTCTGAAAATGCAAATACTAGTGGCCAAAATTCTATTTACATTTCATATTGTACATGACACGTTTAGCTTTCTGGAGAGAAAATACACTTAAAGCAAATTTTATTTATTTACTAAGATGACTTATTTGACCACATCGATTAATTTCACCCCATTTTGCCATTAGTATTTGTTTTTCTGTACTTTTTATCTTCCCAGATTTATAAAGGATCAATAAAATTGTTTACCCGTCGAAATAAATTGTTCTGGATAAATATGGATCAGTTAATAACAGGGGGAAACTTTGCGATGCTTCTCCGTGAGGTTCCTTCCATTACAGATCCAGGTCTCTTTTCAACGGGGAAATATTTTGGACTTAGGCTAAATGACAGGACCATCTCCATAGGGAATGATGGGTTCATGCTGGCATAAGGGTGGAGATTTGTTTTGAGGGGAAAAAATTGTTTTCGAACAGTATAGTAAATAGGACAAAACAGTGATATCGTTAAAGGAGAACGAAAGCAAAAAAATGAAAAAATACTTCCCTTATACAGAGCCGATTGATTATAGTTACAGCATGAGCTGTAATTAGCCGGCACCCGATGCTTCCTTCACAGCACTGGCTGACCGAGAAGCCAGCTCAAAGCTCCTCCCACTTTGTTTCACCTCAGGTGAAAAATGGCTTAAACATCATAACGTTCATTGTGGGAGCCAATAAGAACACTCCCCACAATGAGCGTGATGATGGAAGGGGCTGGTGAAACAAGAAGAAGGAGCTGTGCGCTGGCTTCTCAGTCAGCCTGCGCGCTGTGAAGGAAGCATTGGGGGAAGCATCGTGAGCCAACTAATTATAGCACAGCTCATACACATGGGCGAAATTTATTAAATTCAAAATTTTTACTGATCGATCTTGCATTTGAGCGATTGGAATTCCGATCGATTCCGATCGATCTGAATTTGCATTCGGGCGATCGGAATTTAATTTCGGGCGATCGTTTTTAATAAATTTCGCCCACTGTGACTGTAATCAACCGGCTCTGTATAATGTAAGTATTTAAACAGTCCTATTTTATTTTGCTTTAGGTCTACTTTAAAGATACACTGTTTCTTCTGTGTTTACTGGTCGAAAAGCCTGTTCGACTTTAGTAAATGTGCCCCATAGTGTATGATTATGATCATATGCAAATTATTAAAATGAACTGGGTTCTTTATCAATTTTCTTTCAGTAAAGCAAAGGCCTTTGGTATGATCAGTAAAAGCTTGCTCACTGCATAGGCTATCATATCCCAATCTGTAGAGGAGACACAATTTTAAATAAATATGATTTAAATCAGCGGTTCTCAACCTGTGGGTCGCGACCCCGGCAGGGGTCGCGAGGCCATCCCACTGGGGTCGAGAACCGCTCCGGCATCTGGAAATGCCAGCAGGAACCCTTCTTATAAGGGTTCCTGCGGGGTGACATCGGCTGCAAACGTCACCACGTGACGCGCGATGTGATGACGTTTTGGCCGAACGTCACCATGTGACACGCGTACGTGATGACGTTTCGGCCGAACGTCACCACGTGACGCGCGTACATGATGACGTTCGGCCGAAACGTCATTACGTCGCGGCGTGGTGACGTCAGCGCATGGGGTCGCCAGCGAAAAAGTTTGAGAACCGCTGGTTTAATTGAATGTACAAGCCATTTATAAGGTTACTAAAACTAGAAAGATGAAGCTGCTGTTCGGATCAACATGGCTGTTTTCGCTCCGCAGATCTTTACTTATTTTATGTTATTTTGGAAATCAAATGAATTTTTTTACTGTTTCATTTTGTTTCTCTCATTGCTGGCTGGTGCCGTTTATATACTGGGCTTTCTGGGGTACTTTGTTAAAATTATCATTATCTAATGGAGATTACTTTGCTCCGTTGATTAAAGATGGCTCCACCATGAAACAGGAAAAATAAAACACAAAATATTACAAATCACAAGTTTAAATGAAAAAAAAACAAAACATTTTATCATTTCACTTTGATTAGATTTCATTCTTTTTCTGCATTTACTAGTCTTTCTAAAGGGAACTAAAGTCAGAAACAATTATTTATCTAAAATATTGTTTTTTTCCTGCTATAATGTGATTAAATCTTATTATCCTGCGTATATTCGCTCCTAATTAATCTGTCACTTAGTGCAAAGTTTCCGTATAGTTGAAAGAGTGTTATAGCCTGTTCTGTGGGATTAAAGAAACAGTTTGGCTCTTCAAGCGGATATTGTGAGTTTTTCTTTTGATATATTTGCTCTCAGGGTTACAGCGTTCTCACATTCTCAGTCAGCAATATCAGGAAAAATTGTGTCTTGGGATAAACATTCATATAAAATTTTTTTAGCGGGTTAACACAAGGCGTTTAGCCCACTTTTAACTGCAGATAAAAAAAAAGTGCACACATCGTTTTGGATTCACCACTTTCCTGAGGTGGGGATTATTTAAAAGGGATGGAAAGAAAAACAAACAAAAAAAACCCCAAAACAAATGAACTTCCCCTCTCAGGCACTCTGCTATGTGACGACTTGTGCATCAGATCCAAGTGTGTGTCTCTGAGAGAGGGAGGGGGTGTGTCTAAAACAACAAAATGGATGCCTTGCATTGTTAAAGAAAAAGGTGATACATGAGCTCATAACTTCTTATTGGTGAATGAGGGCTCATTGATTTAAATTTTGCGTTACTATTACACCTATTGATATTATTTGGGATTAATCCACTCTCACACTGGCTGTTTCGTAGCTGGGCTGTTTTTAATTAGACTCATTATTGTCTATTGTGCAAAACAAAATAGCTTGTGTGAATTATCCCACAGGAAACAATAGATACTATTTTCCCAGCTTAGCTACAAAACAGCCAGTGTCACACTGGCCCAAAAGAAAGTGATGCACTTTAGAATGCCTAACTTGGGAACCATAATTCCAATGATGCAATATCAGGCCTACAAGTACACAAAACATATTGTACAAGGTTTAGCACCCCCTTTAACATAATTGGATAACATTCAGTGAAAAAATAGTCTTTCTACAGGCTTTAGCTGTATTTCAGCTCTCCACTACACTTCCTTTATATCTGATTTTAAGCAGATTTCTACTTGTAACAATTGATTGATGAGAGAAAAAAGGGACCCATGTGCATTAATGCAAACTAATACAGTAGGATAAAACGTAAATCCCCAGACACCCTGCAGCTAGCAGATATACTGCACATGCCTGATCCAATCCTTGGCTTCTTTGTCTTGATGTTTTATTAAGACCTCCCAATGATAAGATCTGAGATGACACTTGTACCGTCCGGTAGCAGATTGAATACTGCAAGCTAAAGGGGATGGATTGCTGCGCAGGAGCTCTGCACAGTTTAACAGACAAGCACTGCATTCACTGCTAGCGAGGGAATTTCTCCTGAACTAACATATACCAATGACATTATCCCTACCTATACCTGACCACACAATCTAATACAGCGGCTTAATTATGAAAGGTCAAATAGTTGCGTAAAGTTGTGACTCCACATTTATTTGCCACTTACCCATATTCATGCATTCAGCAAATCCTGCGATGTGACGAATTCAAGACCAATTCAACAGCTTGCGTCAGTGGCGGACTTACGGAGCACATTGTACTAGTTTAGGTACACGCGCACAGAAAGTTTGCCTATTCACCACGCACTGGAGTCTGATGCAATAGCGAATTCGACAAGGCATACTGTGGCGCATTTGCCCCTTTTATTGAAGTTGGGAATTAGGGAGAGGACGACAAGACTCCTACTATCCATCTGACTATACCACACTACATGAGATGGCTACTGAATCAATATAGGAATACTTTGTTTAGTGAATAAGGAGCAGAGAATTGGAACGAAACAACCCGAACTTCAGCAGCCCAATTCTCACTTTGATGAATAAGCCTCACAGTGTCCAATGGCAGAAATGAGCTGTGCTGCACCCTATCACTCATGCCCCTAGGCCTTAATATAGCTTAAAGTAGTTTTTAATTACATACCATAATGCAAGGTGCACACTCAATTAGTGCTTGTGATTAATATTTTATTGAATTTACACTGTGCACTGATATTATTGGGTTGTCAGTTCACAATTCTGTGTGTTGCTTTGCAACACAATGCTATAGGACAGTCTCCCATTCCTTGCTGACCTTCACAACATTGATATGGCAGTGGAGCTCGTATAAAGCAAACATGGATATCACTTTCAGCACCAAGTTTTTAGTTAGAACAGAGGTTCTCAACCTGTGGGTCGCGACCCCAGCGGCGGTCAGACAACCATCCCACGGGGGTCGAGAACCACTGCGACACCTGGAAGCGCCTGCAGGACCCTTCTTATAAAGCAAGCATGGATAACTTTTAGCACCAAGCTTTAGGTTAGAACAATATGTCCATTCTGTGTTGCTGTAATTCCTCTGATCACTACGCCTGGTACCAATTAGGTCTGCAGCTGGTGCATTTTATATGCTTTCACTTTCAAAGGGAAGATAATCAATGCATTTATTATTTGAAGTTACTTTCCCCTGCTGAAAGATGGACCATGGTATTTGTAGATATTAGATTGTAAGCTCTGCGGGACAGGGATCTCTATCCTCTTCTTTGGTTCACTGCCATGTCTCGTCATTATTATTTGCTTGTAATTTACTTCACTTGTACTATGTTAATCACTTTCCCATGTCTATGACATACGCATACACACACACACATACACACACACAAACTATCAAGCACACAGACATAAAAGTGCTAAGTAGGCTAACTCTATTCCTAGAGCTAGAATAAATAGTAAGGGGCACAAAGCATGTAATAACTCTCCCCTATCCCCCTGTAAACAGCCCCAACACTCACTGTTTGTAGAGCAGCACCTAATCACTGAGCAGAGAGAGCAGCCTGGAAGTGAGTGTCGCCTGGCAGTAGCAGAGGAGGAGGAGGAGTGGGGGAAACTGATGAGAGATTTTGAACTTGTGTTAGTACAAGAATTGGTGGATTTTGGTACATCAGACGCTTCCAAAATCACCATTACTACTAATGTGTTTTATACTGTCCTATTAGTGAGATTAAAGCTCCCCCTAGTGAAACCTGTTGGTATGGCACTTGGCTGTGAGTATATTCAGCAGGGCATGGCTGGGTTTTCTGTATCGGTTTAGGGGCGAAATTTACTAAGGGCGAAACGTTCGCCCGAAGTTAATTCCTGCCCACACGTGCGGTATTTTTACGTGCGAATGCAAATCGAGCGCAATTCCGATCATGCGATCGCAAATCAATCAGAATTGCGATCGTACAAACGCAAATCGATCGGAATACCGCACGTGCGGGCAGGAATTAACTGCGGGCGGACTAAATCCGCCCTTAGTAAATTTCGCCCTGTGTCTCTCCCTAGTATATATAAGCTGGTGAAGGGGAGGAACCTGGGACTTTGTCTGCTTGGTGTTGAAGAAGTAGGGTCCCTGCCCTCCTGGTGGGGATCTGGAAGAATCCATAAGGAACTAATGGAAGGATTAGTTTCTATGTTTAGCTCACCTCAGAGGGTTAGAGTATGTAGGGGAGGTTATCTAGCTGAGTAGCCTGAGACCCCGACAGAAGGAGCAGTGGGCTTAGACGCCTGATGGTGATTTCAGTTTAGAGACTTAGTGGTAGGCTTAGGGACCAGGGATTAGCCTTGACGTGAAGGAGTCCCTGAGAGGTCCGTCCAAAGGGGTCCCACTCTTATAATTGTATTGTTACATTGTACAGCGCTGTGTAACCTAGCAGAGCTTATAAATAAAA
>WMED01022105.1:0-11755 GCA_019650415.1 Pipa parva | reverse complement strand
AGAGATACATGTAACAGCTTCCAGCTCAGCAGCCCACAGATCTTTTCCTTAGAAACAGAAAGTAGTTTCACTGTTCATTTGCTGCTTTATCTCTGATCCCTGTATTTATCCACCTGCCATGCTGCTTACCTGGTTCCACCTGCCATGCTGCTTATGTAGTTCCATTTGCAAAATGACCATGAGGACTCCATGCCCCTCCCACTTCCTTTCTTCTCACATCAGCTTCTTCCTGTAAATCCCACCTACTCCTTCCCTGCAGTTCCTAGCCCAGTCAATTACACTACAGCAGGGGACCCACATGATCCAAGGGCTTCTTGTATGGTTACTCACAGGCTCTTCATCTAAGAAGCCATTAATCCACATTTTATACTGATAAGGTCCTAAAAGCCCCAAACATATCATGTCTGCAGGTTGGATAAAATACACTGCAATCCTTACTTTATCTGTTCTATTGGAGTCTCCTGCGGAAGCACAACGTAGTGATTTTTATGTGTTTCCACTTTCCCACAAGCACTGGTTATACTTGCTATTATTTTTCTATTTCGTTTTGTGTGGAAAAGATATCTATGTAGATGGCTTTCTCTATAAAATGAATCCCTGGGACTTAAAACACATGACATTTCTTTTTTTACAAGTGAAATACCTGCCATGCCAATCCAAATAGCAATTTATTTTTTCTGGTGTTCTTGGTCCTTTAAGTGGTAGGCATTGTGTCTTGCCAAAAATACAATTAAAATGAATACCGTCATTCGAATAAAGGTTGTTATTGTACTATTGTGGAATGTTGTTTATAGCGTCGTTTTGGGAAATGTGATTAACTTCAATTTTAAAAAAAGTTACAGCCATATGTTATGCATGGTTATAACGGATATTTCCTGATGCACAAGAGACTGTCACTTCTTTTCAGTTATTATTCGAAACAAAATTTCAGAATCCAGGCAAGTCACACAAGACAGAGGAACGATGAAATTACCCTTTATATGAAAGGTGCATTCTCAGCACTGCTGGATGAAGGGATCTGAATAGATTTCATCAGGACAGAAGTGTTAAGAGAAGGTGGCTGATGCAGAAACTTTTAAAACTTAACTTCAGAAAAACAGACACATGTATTTGGTAACTGAAAGCAAAACAGTACAATTTGAGCTTGTGTGGAAAGGTGAATGGGATTGTAAATAAAGGCGATAATTTGCTAATGTCACTATTATTAATACGGCTGCTGTATACAGCTTAAACAAACCTTAACTATTTTATACTTCCTGCCTATAAGTGCAGTGAAAAATGGAAGTTGTGCACAATGCAGAAAAAAAAAAAGCATCTCCTGCTGGATGTTTGCTTTGAACATGCTAATTAACTAAGAGAAGGGAATATCTTCGTATCTCATAAACAGCACAATGTAAAATTGGAAAGTCCGGGCACAGTATTCCTGAAAATGTTATATCACCTGTCATAAAATACATCTATTTTTATCTATTGCATGGCATGCTCGAAACTGAAAGATATGTAGGCTTGACAGAATGAATATGAAGAACTATAGTTAATGAGCATGCCAGCCTAAGAAACCTACAATTTCTATTAATCCTATAGAAAGAATTTGAATAATAGTAAAAAGAACAATTTCTGAAACATTTACAAAGGTATCACAGCTGGGGTGACTGCGCTTTTATACCAAAGAGTACTCTAACCTGCCCGGGTAACCTCTGGTGATAGGAAATAGCACTATTGACATTAAGAATAATTGGGAATTCCTTCCAAATCTGTTTATGTGCTATATACTAAACTTGATATTTGTAAAGAATCTTTAAGTTCATTTCAGCTTTTTATCACTGCACCACTAAAGGCCACCTGTTTTGGGAACCATAGGACCCCCAGCCTTCACCACCCACCTTGCACTAGCAATGGGACCCGCTCCCCCATTAGACAGTGGAGGCAAGGGGCACTAAATTCACAAAAAGGGCATCCTCCCCGGTATGCTAATATGCTATTGCAAGGTGGGGTCTAAGGACTAGGGGGTCACAATAAAAGGCCCTTAGTGGTACAGAAATAATGTAGCTGTTGTTATAGCTGCATCACTAAGGATAAATTGCACTTAAGAAGTTAGGGGTTTTTGTAGCAGTAATTAATCATTAAAAAGTAATTAATCATTAAATTCTAATCCACCTTTTTAAAATCAAGTTTGCCCCTGTTGATGAATTTCCCTAATTGTCTTGTAATCCCATCTCTCTTTTTCCGGTGTTACTGGATAATTAAAGGAGGTTAAGGATAGTAAATGAAAAAACCTGAGCAGAGTTGACAATGCTAATAACAGTTAGGAACAGTAATAGCAAAAAATGGTGCAATTGTCAAAACAATAATAATAATGTTATTCATGAGGAAGTAATATACTGGATTTTGTTGGATTGAGTAGTGCTACTGGAAATTAATAATGATAGGTCCCCAGGACATACTGTAAATGGATGATTCATCAACAGGTGCTAATAAACAGATTCAAAAAGGGATAAAAGTGATTTCAAAAGTATGAAGAATTTGGTCTATTGTCAAACACCTAGAACTATATTTTAATAGCACAAGCATATTGGGCAGTATTCTTAGACATTAAAAAAGTTCCTATTTTAAACTTAAAATTGACAAATTAGCACTTTTTTTTACACAACATGCATTAAAAGGGGAAGCAAGCATAGAGGGGGTAATTCACCAAAGAGTGAACTTACCCTCCGATCGTTCGCTTCAGTACACATAGCCTGTTATGCGCTCGCTGATATCCTGTACGCGGACATCAGTGAACACTTTAAAGGGATTCCAGTCTCAGCGAAGCTCACGAGACCCTACTTGAGACTACTCGCGAGACTGGAATCCCTTTAAAGCGTTCGCTGATATGTGATGACAACTACTGTACAGTATATAATAAATGTACTTTTTTTTTTTAACAATGAGTGTGATTTTTTTCTTTAGGGAAATATAAGACACGCCCTGAAAATAAGACATAGTGTAACTTTGGGAGCAAAAATTAATATAAAACACTGTTTTTTTTTTGGGGAAACAGGGTAGTGAGAAGTGAACTTGCATCTATTTTGGTGATGAAACTCAAATTATAGCCAGGTGAATTCACCCTTTAGTCAATAAGGCCCATATGCCTGTTGATAAATAACCTCTAAGATTTATATTTCTAACCCTGATGTAACACACTACCAGTATCAATGCTTTATGCTGATATTATTTTAGGGGGCAGCTGACCCCACAGCAGAAATAAAAAGAATAATGAAAACTGACCTAAGATCACTAGTTTTTGCTGGTATTGAGGAAAGATTTCCATGACGATGATTCCATTTTTGTAACTTTGATTATAAAAAAACTGAGATGGAAATGTGAAGAGAGGCAAGGGCACTTGCTACAAATTAAGTATCATTCAAAAATACTCGTACAGGAAGTTGATAACATCCATGCTAATGATCACTGTCAATTAGTAGTCAAAATCTGTCACAGCTAAATTAAATGGACACACAGAGTATTAAAATATTTAATGACTTTACACTATTTTATTATCATTTTGTCAACAAAATATTTAAAATACACTATTTTATTATCATTCATTCATATGAAATGCTCTGCTTGTTTATCTTCTGCTTTATTAGTCAGCATATCTCTGGGTAATTAAGAGAGACACTTGAACATTGATTTTTTTTTAAAGAAAACATCAAATTAAGTGCTGTAACATCCTTTTCTTTCTAAAAAGAATGTGACATTTAAAAAAGTAGCATATTAATGTAACTATTAGAAAATTGTGCTGCCCATTATAATGGATTAAGACTGATCCTACAGTTTGATAATTCCTCCCTACCGGACAAAAATGTACATGAAATATTAGGAGAATCCTATGTACTATACAAATGGGAATTTACTCAATATAGAAAGGCTCAAGGAAAAGTCATCTACTCATGGCACACTCCCCCAACTACACTGCATTTAAAGGAAGGAATATCCCCGCCCTCCAAGCCAAGTACACTATAGGCTTTTATTACACTGACTGTCAGGGCTTTCACTATATCAACTCTCCTTTTAATAAATATGTAGACAGTGCTGGTCCTGGCCCTATTTGCGCCCTAGGCCTCCACCCCCCTTGCCCCACCCACCCCACTCACCTCCAACAGCGCCGTTGCATTAAAAAATAAAAAAACATGTACGCGAACGCCCCCTGGACAGATGGCACCCCTAGCATTTGCCTCTATCACCTAATGGAAGTGCCGGCCCTGCATGTAGAGAAGAATGTAAAGTGTTAATCCTCCATATAAAACTGTCAATATATTTTCCAAAGTGATACCACTCTCTAATGATACTGAGTTCTGAAGATGGACTTTGGCAGTAGAGCCTGAACTCTTCCCAAAACCTTTAATAGATGTATCAGCTGTACGTTCTGTAACTGTTAGGGCTACTGCTCTCCTGCACTTCTCCTCTATGGGCTGGCATCGGCATCCATCACGTTTGCCATCTTGCGTCAGCACTAGTTGCGGGTTACTGGTTTCTTTGGTGTGCAAAGTTTCACAGATGTCTTATCAGATTTGTGATGCACACAGTCGTGTCTTTGCATTGCAGATGTGCTCCTGCCAAAGCACCTATTTAAGACATTCTGATGCCAATCCTGGTGCCAGATTATAGAATGTCTTTAGACATTCCTGGGTGTGTTATATTTTGTTCTTGAATCACTGTGTTTGACCGTAACCTGTTTCCTGTCTTTGCCTGATCTTCGGCTGCCTAGACCCTTTGCTCTGTTCTACGATTACATATTCTTGCCACCTGCCTTAACCACTTTACCGACTATTCTTCCTGCCTCCTGTTTAGTACCTGACCATCTGTGGACAGCAAACCCCAGATGAGCAACCTGGACATAGCACTGCTGTCAAAACTTAACCTCCTTGCAGAGGCTCTGGGTGAATCTGGTGTGTCTTAGACTTGGCACCTTGGGACTTGCTAGTGCCAAGTCCACTGTGGTTCCTGTTCCTAGCTGCCTCCTCCTTCACCTCCCACCTGGTCCCAAACATGGCCTTAACAATAACATAGCAGGCGTGCCAAGGTGTCCAACAATTTTACACCCATCTTGCTATGGTCTAGCATCACAATATATTTTTCCTATTTTACTTGCACTATATGGATAGGCTACTCTACTTGTACTATATTCATATCCTTCTCAATAGTAGTGCCTGAATCCCTACTGCCCTCCTCATCTTTCTTTTTCTTTTAAATCCTCAGTCACAACTTTATTCTGATCTTAATTAAACAATGAATCAGGAGAGAGCAGCAGGCACACCTGTTTCATTTTCTCATTGACTCTCTACTTATAATGCAGTGATGGTTGACAGTGAATTAGGGGTCCCTGCTGGAGATATTCCAGGGCTCAGTTTTGAAGTAGTCAAGGAATTACTTAACAGGCGTAGCCTGACATTTTTTTCTCCACTGAGGATAATATAGGGTGAGTTGTCTATTTTAAGTTTTGTCTTAATTTCTCTTACACAATCACTTACATTTACTTTAAGTAGAAATCTGCTGGATCCATCGCTGCCACTTTTACTGGACTGCTCCTCTGGGAGGAGCTGGATGTTGTTGTTACTGCTATGCAAACTAAGTCAAACAAAGGTTTTCTTTTTATTTTGAACATGCAATTTATTTTTGAAAAATTAAGTTTTCTTTTTCTTAAAGAGACAGTACATATGTCTACTACCACAGCCTCACAAGGTGATTACTTGTCAATGCCTGATTCTTTCACAGAAAAAAACTCACATCTGGGATTCCTATGATCTACTGGTTGCTATGAGTAACAGGGGAGACCCTTTTGTGTTCTAGTATACACTACCATTTAATAATAAAGAATAAAAATGCCAAAGTGTTGCTAATAGCAACTAGACTGGTATTTCTCCAAATATAATATTGCCTGTGAGTAGTGAAATAAGCCTTCAACTTAATAACTGAAATGATGCATGGCTTATTCAGTCATCACTAGTACAAGGGAGACATTTACTACATATATGAAAAAATAAGGCACCAAATATTGAATGAAAACATATTTTTTCTTGGGAAAAATATGAAACAATAGGTGACCTTTTTCTAGTCAGTGGGAACTCATTATAACAGACAAGCAGTAGAGCAAAGCAAGAATGTTTTTCTGCTTCAAATACTTCTGTACACAACACTATTATTCAATAAATTTTCTTTCAGTAGATTCTTGAACAAACTTTCCAGATTAATATATGTTACATGGGGGTAATTTCAAATGTTTGAGGGTAGGACTAGATAAGGTATCTAATAAACCTGGTACTTTTACTGTGCCTAGAAAAGGCTTATTTCAGTTTTACAGTCATATCATTTACATTATAAATTTAAAGTGTGAAAAACTGGAAGAGACACAACTTTCAGAAATGTTAGTTGAGGTTAATCTCTCACAGATTCAGTACAGACTGTACATTATGATTATACCCAGATACAGACAGATTTCACAAACAGCTAATTTCTCAGAGTTATGCTCAGATAACCAGATACAGACAGATTTCAGAAACAGCTAATTTCTCAGGCTTATACCCAGATACAGGACCCAGGAACTGTATCTGGAACCAGGTCCACATGGGGGTTATTCACTAAAGTCCAATTTGTTGTGTATAGGTGTGAATTCGCCAGCTAAAGACAGTGGCAATAGACTGCTACTGTCGCAGTCGCATCTTTATAATGAGAATAATGTTGCAGTTGCGATTTTACTATGGAAAATGTCGCAGTTGCAACTTAAAAAACTCTCATGGTCGCGATTTTGTAACCATATATGTATTTACAAAAAATGTACCTTTAAACAGTGTTTCAAATTATCATCTACCCTGTCACCCTTCCTTTTCTTTCCCAAGTCTGGTGGGCGGGGCTAAATGATGATTGACATACTTCCTCCAATCAGATCCCAGCTAGATCATGATTTAAGGGATCTGATTGGAGGAGCTATAATGTTAGTCATTGCTTAGCCCCACCCACTTGACACTTGGGAAAGAAAAGGCAGCCTGACAGAGAAGATGACAGAGAGAAACACTGTTTAAAGATAAATATTTTAAAATACAAATATATATTTACAAAACGTTTATTTCATTAGTAGAACCTAAATTAGTATTAGTTTTGAAGTGACAGGTGCTTCTAAACAGGGTTGCCATTAAAAACTCATTTACTCATTTCATACACTTTAGGGGCTCACTCAGCTGTAGCAGGCCTGAATGCATTTTTTAAAGGTGATTTTTTTTTTCATTTGAACAAAATGCATTGACGAATCCATTGTGTTAACAGTAATTTCTGTAATGATGCATATAAATTAACTGTAGTATCTTGGGTTGTTTTAACTCATTGAGTTGGATTTCTATAAAGTATTTCTGACATAAACTGTTAAATGCCAAAAGTGGGCCAGAAATATCTGAATCAATGTTGAATATTGTTTTTCAGGCCTTAAGATCAGCCCCATGCAGTAGTACACTGATGGCTGCAATACTACCAGTCCATAATTTATCCAGTTTAACTGAATCACTGTAGCACAAGGATGATAGACATGGTCCTTCTTCTCTGATAGGTGGCAGCCAGTATAATGACCAGTGCAATGACATTAAAAAGCGTAAAATGTTTTTAACAAAATGCATAAATAAAGCTTACATCGCTACATGCATTATTACCCATCCTCATTATATTCAAAGAAACAAATTTAAAATGTCATATTTTAAAAAGTTAAATTGAACATAACAAATACAAAATTCTAACTGTGTATATCCACTTACTTGGTTAATGAAGTCAAATTAGGTACTGTTACAGAGAGAGATTATAATTGGAATAATTGCCAATATAGTAAATCATCATTACAGTTTTGCAGAGAGCCATCAACCACAAGAAGTTAAAATTAATTTAGTATGATACATTAGTTTTAAAATAGTTACTTTTTCCAGATCAGGCTGCTACGTGAAAAACAATTTCGTATTAACTTATCTTGTTTAATACAAGAAAAAATGAAACAAGAAAAAGTATGACTATGCCAGTAAAAAAAGCAGACATGGACATTAGATGTATTGTTTCTAGTAGCACAGATGTAGAGGGTGTAAACATCAATACATAGTTTCAATTAAAGCAGAACTGTTATTGACTGAAAAATCAGTCCAGTATTCCCCATTTTTGCAGTGGTGGAGAAATCTTCTTCCTTCATGTTTAAGTTGATATTCCATTGTCACTCCACCATCCTGGGGAAGGAAATGTAATTAGACGAATCTTTTTATTGACTCCACTGTCCATATTGATCATGTCACATATAAGGCATAGTTTTCTTGTTTGCCATTTATCATCAGGACTTTTCATTGCACACATTAAATAATTCCAGCAGTTTTTGAACTATCTGTAATGTGGTAGAAACTTTTAAACCATAAAATTAGAAGAAATGTACAAGAAGGTTTTATATCCAAATATTTATCAAAAGTACAATATAGGCCATCATTGTCATCATTTCTGGCTAACAATAAATCATTTTTACTTTTGATTGGAGAAGAGAGAACAATTCCAGCTTCAGATCACAAACCAGTTCATAGGATCACTGCAACCTCTTTGGGTCTCTGTATTACTGACCCAAAATTATGCAGGAATCCCTGAGACTCTGAGGGGTTATTTATCAAAGTCAGAATTCAACTGTAGAAGTGAATTCTCATCATTTCAGGTTACTGCACTTTGATTCTCTACTCCTTATTGTTAAACAGAGAATTCCCATAGTGAAGTAATGACTGCGTCAGTAGCCGTCTTTTGTGTACTGTGGGTCCGTTGTTAGCTGGCAAATTCACCACCTTGCAGTTTGCTGAATGCCCAAATATGGGAAAGTGGTGAATTCACACCTTTATGCAACAATTAACACTTTGATGAATAATCCCCTAACCTCTCCAGCTCTGTGGAGTATCTGCTGAAGACGGTCCTTCAGAATTGGCAAATATCTCCCTTGAACCTACCTCAGATTGGCATTGTGGATTTGCTTGTACTAATATTACTCTAAACCACCTATCTCTAATACATAATACTAAAAATTGTAGCAAATTCAAAATAAATCCACAACCGGAACAAAGGGTTAATTCAAATGAACTTTTCCAATCCTTCCAATCACTGTTCACCCAAACATACATTTTTCTTGAGTACAGAGAAAACACATGTGTAAGTGTTACTGATCTACAAATCCCACCATTACTCTCCCCAACTTGTCTCTTGCTACCTGACTGGACATGAGCATGTCTATTTGATACAACTGGTTTCAGTTGCTTGTAAGTTTGGTAATAATGGATTAGTGTATAATCTACAAATAATTTAATATACCCTTAAATGTTTATTTTTTTTAGATGCACAACATCTAAAACTGTACAGTATAGCAAACAAATTACTCTATTTTGTTATTCTTCTTCTTCTTTTGTTCCAAAGTTATACGTGGTATCAAAGTGTGAATTGTCACATAGATGTTTGAGCTTGCCACAGATGAAAATGGAAAATGGGTGTGTTTATGCAGGGTTCCTGTTACTATACTGGTGAAATTTCACACAAAATGGTTATAAAATATGGCAACAAAGGGCCAAAGTGAACTAGTAATTGTCTACCATTAAAATGACTGGCAATTATGATGACTTTGCAATGACTCAGGAACAGTACTGGCAACAAAGTGGGCACATTAAGTCCTTTAATATGTTAATAAATACATATTACTAGAATGTTGCCTATGTAAAGAAGATATCTATTTGAATCAGTCAAACTCACTACAATACGTTATTGCTCCTATACATATGAATAGACAAAACTGTCTGGACTACAACATCAACAAATACTTTTGAAGAGTGGAAAATTCACTATGGCTGAAAAATCCACTCTTTGATAAACATCCCTCTAAGGACCTTATTGACTAAAGTTTGAATAGTCTCCTAGAGCTATGAACTCACATCTATTCACCATTTCTCCTTGTTCACTTATTGACTAAACTCTTCTAAGTGTCAAATACATGAATAATTCAGGCATCTATGATAGTCGCAAACTTACAGATCTCTTGGAATCACTTTGCATGCACAGGTGCAGTACTTCTACTATTAATTAAGATTCAGAGTGTTGAAGGTGCGAATGCGACTAAATAAACTGCTCCAAATTCACCTGTTTGACTTTGCCACTTCAGACTGGTGAATTCAGGGAAGGGGTTGATGGCAGGGCTTCGGTGTTGCGTAAGGTGACTATTCATTCAGAAGTGAGAATGGCGACTGCGACTGACAACGACAAGGTGACATAGAAATAGATGTCACTGCTCTTCAGTTGTCAAATTCACCTCACTCCACATGGCTTTGCATTATACTTGTATCTGACTGACTACGCCATACTACGCATCTGACGGCAACTGCTGCTGTCCGCTTGTTCAGCAAGTGTATTTGCCACTTAGTCAATAGTGAGAAGTGAATTTGTGACTATTTTGAAGATGCGACTCGAATTGTAGCAAAGTGAATTCACCCTTTAGTCAATAAGGCCCTAAATGTTTTACTGTTAGTCATATGAAACCTCACATTGCCAAGATTAAGTAGCAATTATATCCATCCCTGTATGATATGCATTTAAAGATCGATAGTAATAAAGTGAAATATATTTCAAATGGTGTACTAGAAAAAAATGTAGGTAGATTTGAAATAAACTGTAAAAGTGAAATGCATACTTTTTTTCCAATTGGTCTTAACCTTTAAACCAAGTCTCCTTTGATTCTTTTCACTGCTCGCCCACAATACATTTAATGCATCCACTGACCTCTGAATAAAAATGACAAATGTATGGCTCCTGAAAGCAGAATGTTCAGTATTTTCTTTCCTATAATTATAGATAAATGCTGGCTCTATTAAAAAAAATGAGGCAAATGCATTAGGCACAGTTCAGGTATGCAATCATTAATTGTAAATCAGAATAAAATAATCGTATCTAGTAATTCAGTCTAATAATATACACATGCAGGCAGGGAAGCTTCTAGACATTATGGTCCCCAGGGCAAAACATAAAATTGTACCCACTCACCCCCCCAAAATATATGATAAGGGTTGGTTTAAACACACAAAACATATTTTTGCATTCATATAACTCCCCTAAGCGACAATAGGATTGGACCTGCCTGTAAAAGGCTGTGGTAGTGGATTTACAGAATCATTATTTATTTTACACCAACACATCAATGTATAATAACCAAAGGGCAATGGAAAACCTTGTAAGTGTCCATATTTGGAAATATATGTAAATATAATTTCAAAACCACAGTGCTCAGTATATGTAATGGACTTAAATAGAACAAAAAAGTGGGTGACAGTGTGATGGATATGTTTTTGGACTTTACATATTTTACTCAAAAGACATACTTATGGACTGGCATTTGGCCTAATATCCATATGGACTCATATATTCACTTAACATGGACTTTTAGACTCAGAATGAACTATATCTTTAAGATTTACCCTGAGTTCAGCAAGTATTACTCAAACTATATAACCTCGACATTGAAGTGTTTTTAAAGTAAGTGTTTTGCATCTGCATAGATCGAAAACAGTTAGTTCTGCAATTTCGTAGAAAATGTCCTTCTGTGGAGACGGTGGTCTTATCATATGTCTAGAAGTTGTTTTCCTATAGCCTTGGAAAGACCTGGAAAACAACTTACCGCAGTGTAACATGTATGTTTAATCTGCTTAGCCAATCAGCATCTAGTCTTGTTTTTGTATGATCAGCT
>WMED01022104.1:0-11755 GCA_019650415.1 Pipa parva | reverse complement strand
CTCATAGTTGAGGTCTACCTATGATGTAAATTACAGATGCCTCTCATCTTTTTAAGTGGTTTAACTTGAACTATTGGTAACTGACTAAATACTTTTTTCCCCACTGTAGATAGTAGGGTAATAAGTTCAGTAATACAAATTTGGGGGTTATTCACTAAAGTCTGAATTGTTGTGTATAGGTGCAATTTGGACTTCAGCCAATAACTTTCTTAGATTGAAACCAAAATTAATACTCCACCAGAATGATGCAAAAAGTCTATATAAAAGATGCCCCTCCTGATCATATTAAAGGAAAAATAAAATACACATTCGACTATGGGTGATTCTGCATATGATGTGCTAATATACTTACCGGAGCTGATGTTTCTTCTATCACTGCCTCCTGATGATTGGATTATCGATCTTCTTTTCTTCTTTATACACACTGCAGTCCCCTCCACTTTCTGCTTCCTCTTCAACATTGCCTAAATAGAAAGTGCAGAAGCATTATTATGGGCAATAGGCATAACTTCTTTTTGCTGCAGTGTTTTCTCACATCATTAAGTTTGAAGAGGAGGTCTGAACCAGAAGGTGATCGTAATGCTAGAAGGAGAAGAAAAGAAGATCAGTAATCCAAGCAGCAGGAGGCAAAGAGCAATAGGTATATTAGTACAGTACCTGCAGAAGAATCACCCCTAGTCTAACAAGCACTTTAGTTCTCCTGCCACCTTTTTAGCTCCAATTTATCTTATTATGGCAGGTTCCATATTTTGTATTCATCAATAAATTATTGGTCTAATTTATTATTAATTGCAGCAATTAGTCGTAAGGCTAAAATATTACAGTTGAAATTCAAGGAACACTAAAGGCTTCGAAAAAAAAAAAAAAGGGTACCTTAAATAATGCAGGAATTGAAAGCCAATTTCCAAGTTTTGGATCACCTTTATGCAGAAAGAGCATCAAAAGCTGACTGCTGCCTCTTCCCTCATCTCCTCAGTGGCACTTGCTGTTGGCTGCAGCTCAGTCACAATTTAAGAATGACTTGGGAGATAAGCAGAGGCAGGAAGTCCACATCGTTAAGGAAAGTGATGCAGTGTCGACTTCCCTAGGACCCACCCATTTGCTTTCCACTAAGCTTCAATAATCAATAGCTTTGCTATACACTAGCGCTGGCCCTCTAGAATGAGTAAAGAAGGACTCTAACATAAATAAGCACAGAAAAAAATAAAAGGTACAAAGCAAATATTAAGAGTTATGAAAACATAGTATATAATAATAATTATCATATTACTATAATAATAATAATTATTATTAATATAATATCCCAAATGTTTTGTTTAGGTTTTAATTTAAGATGATAAATGAACTGTGTTAATGATTAATTTATTTCCTTTATTTAATGTGTATTGTCTGTGCTGTTTAGCTCTACTGAGATTGCTCTGCATAGTTCAGCTCTAGTGAGTTTACAATGCATTGTTCAGCTCTAGTGAAGTTGTGCTGCTTAGTTCAGCTCTAGTGAGTTTGCACTGTAGTGTAGTACCAGTGAGGTTGTGCTGCAGTGTTCAGCTCTAGTGAGGTTTCACTGCCTAGTTCAGCTCTAGTGAGGTTGCGCTGCCGTGCTAGCTTGTGGCTAGTGAATCAAGATGAATGAACATAATGATGGGGGAAACTGCTGCAACGTATGTATCGTTTTGGTCGGGTGCAGATGGGAGCACATTGTTTACCAAGGGTGACATTTTAACCTTAGCCATGCATCTGAAACACACACCTTCAGCAACACAAATTCTGACACCTGCACTGGGGAAAAAAAAACATTTGCGCAGCAAACACAATAAAGTACACCTAAATATATAAATACATCTTCATTTTACAAAAGTAAATATTCTGATTTTGATTAGTCTTCATTTCTATACATGAGCAACTTAGTTGTATTTTATTATATATTACACTATCATTTAATAAAGTAAATTGGATGTCCCTTTTAAGTTAAGAGTAATTTACCTATTTAGAAAATTATAATAAAGAAAAATGTTTTTGTTTGCTGCTGCATAAGCTCTTTACCACTTATGAAAGTTAAACTACTGAACTACTGGCAGAGTGTAGCAGTTACAGGCAGTGTGAAGCTGATAAGCTGTAGCTTCCTGCCAGAACTTCTGCAGTGATGTCACAGGTCAGGATTAGCATGCTTAAGGAGTAATTCAGCATAGTCCGAACTTGCCCTCTCATCCTTCACCTCTGTTCGCACACACTGTTATGCGCTCGCTGATGTGCTACGTGCGGACATCAGCAAACACTTTAAAAGGATTCCAGTCTCAGCGAGGCTCACGAGGCTCAACTCGAGTCGGTTCGCAAGACTGGAATCCTTTTAAAGCGTTCGCTGATGTCCGCGTGCAGTACATCAGCCAGCGCATAACAGTCTGTACGAGCAGAGGCGAAGGATCGGAGGGTAATTTCGCACTATGCTGAATTACCCCCTTAATGTATTTAGTATTGCTGGTGTCAGTGTTTTGAGCTGTGTAAATGCTCAAATACACTCTCACACACTCTCTCTCTCACACACTCTCTCTCTCACACACTCTCTCTCACACTCTCTCTCTCACACTCTCTCTCTCACACACTCTCTCTCACACACTCTCTCTCACACACTCTCTCTCACACTCTCTCTCACACACTCTCTCTCACACACTCTCTCTCACACACTACACTCTCACACACTACACTCTCTCTCACACACACTCTCTCTCACACACTCTCTCTCACACACTCCCTTTCCTGTCATCATGCCTGGCGGCTGCTGGCTGGGAGGGTACTTCGGAGCACAGCGGCAGAAGTGGAAATATCATACCCGGCGGCTGCCGGCTGCGGCTGGGAGGGTGACAGGAAAGGATCATGGGAGAAAGGTCAGGTCTCTCAGTCTTCCTGTCAGACGCGCTTCCCAGATCCACCCCAGTCGGTTACAGTCACACAGAAGCTTGCTGCTGTGGCAGTGTTGGGTGCCATGTTTGGGGAGAGAGGAATTACTTCAGAACATGGCAGCAGAAGTGGAAATATTATGCCTGGAGACTGCTGGCTGGGAGGGTACTTTGGAGCACGGCGGCAGAAGCTGAAATGATTCCTCTCTCCCCGAACATGGCGCCCAACACTGCCACAGCAAGCTTCTGTATGACGTAACTGACTGGGGTGGAGCTGGGAAGCGCTGTCTGACAGGAATACCGTATTTACTCGTGTATAAGTCGAGTACACGATTTTACATGACTTTTTTAACCTAAATTTTTCGACTTATACACGAGTATATACGCCACTCATGGAAAGCAGTACATAGCATCCATTTTGTGATATTAACACCTCCTAGAGCCAGTGTCCTTGACACTGCTCACTGTGGGATGGGGTAAAATACCCTGACTTGGAAGTGAAGGCATTAATATAAAATAAATGAAGCATATGGTTCCATCACAATATAAAATATTGCGACTAGATCATTAATTCAATATAATTCCTGCGGCACAATGGGAAAGTGATTAAAGGGAAAATCTGCTTCTGTTATTTTATTCAGTTTCCAAAGCACAAACAACACTATCTTCAATACATAAAATAGCTGCAAAGATCATCCCTTTATCTAGTTATACTTACTTATATTTTAAATGCAATACTGCAGAAATATATACATACATGCCAGCATTACCTATGCAAGAGGAAAAATTGTGCAAATTTTACCCAGTGCAGACTTTAAGAGATTTTATTACCTTTCAGGTTGTAAATTTCAAATATTTCTCTTTTTAAATTAGAGCATATTCCCAATAAAGTATTACCACATATACTTGTGGATAAGTCGAGAAATAAAAAAAAAAAAATCATTTAAAATAGTACAGTCGACTTATGCACGAGTCAAGTTAGTTTTGAAAGCAAAAGAAAAAACAAAAGAAAAAACGATCAACAGAGCCGGCTATAGAGAGCTGCTTGGAGCCACGACACAAACACAAACAGCATAGCAGGAGAGGCACTGACCCGAATCTGCAAGTAATTACAGCACACACACACACAAGAGTTCTGAATAAACTCACCGGGGGGTTAGTTGGGCAAGCCTGTTAACAGCATCCACCCATTGTTGCAGACTCTCACACCAGCAAAGGGCATGTGGCCAGACCGGAGCACACAGAAGCACATGCAATCAGAGACTGACCCTTAAAGGAGAACACACACTAAACTGTAGCTGACAGAAATAAATAAAATCTTATTCTATCTTGTATTTTTCCAACAATTCTTTAATATGTTATGCTAACAAAAACCTCAAGTTTTACTTTCAACTTATCCATGGGTCATAGCAAATTTCATAATTGTTGGCCCAAAAACTGTCCTCGACTTATACATGAGTATATACGGTAAATTCATTAATATTCTGCAAAACTTTAGAAAAGAGTTTCTACTAAAGAAACAGTCTTTACAGTTTATATTATAGGTAGGGTTGCTACATCATCTTGTTAAAACCAAACACATGTAAAATGTACTCGATGATTCAAAATTAATTTAAATGCGTTCCGCATTACCGCTAAAAAAAGGGCACATGAATCTTCATCTAAACTCAGATCAGTACTGCAGCATGTGCATTTTCAATGTGTTTGGTTTTAAAAGGATGTGGCGTTAACCCTAATTATAGGTGTTTTATGGAGCTTATTTGCATACATGCCAAAACTTCCCTTAAAAGAAGACATGAATTACAATAAATTAAAGGTTACATAGATTGTAAGACACATAAGAACTTTTGCGATGCAGTAATTTGCACTGAATTCCATACAGTTCTATATTAGATATATTATATACGTTTAAAACTATCTTTTGAAAGGCAATGATGTAATTCATGATCATGCTCAATGGCTAACCTGTAATCATGTCCCATTTTTGCTATAGACTGTTGAAACCATATGATATGCATTGATTCTAATTTTTTTGGGGCATCTTCATGCTTTTAACACCAAAAATCTCTAAATTATCCGTTGTGCAAGGCCTATAATAGATTAGTACAGACGTGCACTGAAGGACTGTAGAGAATTCAGTGGAAACTACAGCATGCATCACAACACATTCATATCTACCTGGCCACAATGAAGCATTTATACGTGGTTGTGTCTAACTAATTGAGAGAAAAAACATACAATTCAATTATAATATTCCATTTGATTTAAAGTGAATCAAACATTAGAGACGAGTTCTTAATTTCCTGCATTTCACTTTTCAGTTTGACAGATCTATACACAAAGATTTTGTTTTGCTTATTTTGCCTCAGTGATACAAACCTACAGGAGTCACGGTAAACTGAGCATGTGCAATATGTATAGTCCAGATGGAAAAGCTAGCGCATACAATGTTATAGGAAAGGGTTCTCACTCTAATAGGGATACTACTATACTAAAGATTTATTTGGGCAAGTGAAATCAGACCTTTGCATCAAATTGATCAGTTCTATGCAAAAATATTGTTAGGCTTTACTTCTTTAATACAGGAAATAAGAAGATAAGATAGATTATTGAAGACTTTTTTTTTTCTGTTCTGAGTAAAGTATACAGGGATCAAAATAAAAAAGGTTTTTATTTATGCCTAAAACAAATTATGAATATTGTACAAAAGGTAGCGTTTTTCATAAACTTATTTAACAGTTGCTTCATCTTCCCTGAGAACAACAGTGCACTCATTTTATGTTTGAATTCTAGACAGGAACAAATAATCAGAACAACAGATGAAACAGACCCATGCAAGATCGAAAATCTGAAAAGTTCACGATTTACTGATTACATTCACAGCTCTTCTGGTTGGAGAGACCTGGATGTATTTTAGTAGCAAAGTGAAAGAGATAATAAAGTTCAGTAGAGGCTGAAAAAAATGAATTCCCATCTACTTTTAAAAACTGCTTGAAAGTAATATTTATTATGTGACTGAAAATATGCTTATGTAAATAGATAGATGGTACTGGAAAAATTATAGCATGCCTTTTCAACAGATCCCCTTTCTTTAGAGAGAAGAAATAATAAGCAGCCAGTCTTGTAAGATTTCAATTATCTAGAGCTTGTAGAATCTAGGGATTGCACAAAGGGGTGTGTGGTCAACTAGGCATTTAATTAGTAGAGTAAATGGTTTATAATGGAATAAGAATATTCTTAATATCTGAATTGTCCTTATGAAAAAATTCCTAGGAAGCTTTTCAGACTAGGATTGTACCTAGAAGGTTCCATACTTGTTTTATTTGTTGTTGTCCTGAAGAAATTGGGTCATTATATTAAAGACGAGAGTACAAAAAAATGTATAAATATATTAAAATTAGTCTGATGGTCATCTGCAGATTTTTCCTTTTTGGGTAAACTGGACATAGCTACAATTTTTCATTTTGATTTTTTCCTCTATGTAAACCATACATTGAGTTGAGTTTCTTTGGAAAAGCTAATGTTGAAAAGTAAGCATATTTTTAAACTCATTAATGCATAATTCTTTAATTTAGTTTGCTTTTTTTAAATTTCTTTTAAAATGATTGCTGTATATGTTACAGTGTTTAATATAGTGTTATTAAGATCAGAGAAAAATGTGTGCAAGGTGCAGCTTCTGGAATAGGTTGATCTACATTTTCATACAAGTATCTTGAGTGGTCTTAAGGGAGTTAAGGTCCCTGGATTGACCGCGGGGCCCACTTCACCCTTGTACCCCTCTTCCCGGTCAAAATAATAGTCATTTATAAGGATCAAGAGGGGTTGGATAGGAAATCCACAATGGGCAGTTGCAGCAGTTTGCCAGAACTTTCTGGCCTTTCTTGACCCTGGGTCAGTAAAAGCCATGGATGCTTTGACCCCTGGATGATAATAACCTGGAGCATTCATAAAAATTGGTATCTAGGCTTCCAAATGACTTTGTCAACACCCGCTCAGGTTTAACAGTAGCTATTTAGATGTATGCAGTACTAATGCACAGAAATAAACAGTCTGCACATATTATTTGCTGAAACCATCAAAATGTTTGTGTTTGTGCAAGGTCTGTGGACCAGCATACAATGTTCTTCTTGGTTTTTAGTATCTTTACAGACATTTTTGTTTGTATTCAGTCACAAAATTACAAACCCTGGTCTTTTTTTTCTTTCATCAGTGCTTTATTTAAAAGCCACTAAGGAATTCCCTTCTCCTTTGAGACTGAGTGGAAGCTAACTACATCATTGAACATTATTTTTTGTCTCCTAAAACCAATCATTTAGGTGAATGTATGATGACGAATCATAGGAGTTCTATATATAGTAGAACACCAGTAACTTTCCACAACAGAGCCTACACTTTTTTGGGTGTCAAGGTAATGCTGGAGACAGTCCTTGTTTACAACTGAAGTGGTCAAAAAGAAAGGGTGGATATTCATGACCAAAATGTTTTATTCTAAAAATCTATGGAAGCAATCAAAATGTGGGTTAATCACCCTGAAAGTATTTATGTGTATGGCCAAACAATCTTTCTTTCGCTTTGAACCTATGTATGTGTGTCACCTTGGGACCTACATCAAAAAATATTATTTTAATTAGGGGTGTGCTGCATATTTCTTTAAAATGACTTACTAGGAGGTAGGACCATCTCTGCTTTAAACCATACATATTTTAGTAAATGTTATTTTCTGTACAATATTCCACAGTTGTTGGAAAGATTTCTTACATTTCATAAAAATCTTTATAAACATTTTTTCCCTTGAAAACCACTAAACCAATTTTTATAGTATATCTGATAATAAAGTTGAATTTGCATTAAAATTTAATGTGCATCTGACTTTTGTAGCCTAAGCTACGTTGGAGTGAAAAATTATGCCGCAGAGACATCATAAAAGATCTGTTGCACAGCTGTGATAATAAATGTAACTCTGACAAAAATAATAAGCAACATGTCTAGAGATAAAACCCTATTCTTACTTGGTTACTTACTTTTGTTTTGCTGTTGGTATGTTCTATGGTTGAGGAATGTACCTCTTTCATTCCTAGATTTCCTTATAAGCACAAGAGGCCTATTTTTTTGCATGAAATTATGATTCATACAGCACTTCAGTTAACTGTGTATTTTAGTTTGTGATTGCTTGTACAAAGGGGTGTGGTCAGCTAGTGGGTGTAGTCTAAGGTACTAATCTTTTGTGCTTATAATCACTTTATAAAAAATTGTCCCTTTTTATCCCTACAGTATTTATGTAAAACCTTAATTTTCCATTTTCATTTAGGAAAGTCAAATCTGCATATTCCCACCTGTAAGCCTTGTGTGAATTTACGCTTAGAGAAAATACCTAACCTTTTGTCACAAGACATAAAGAGGGGTATAAATTTACACCCACAGTAAGATGCTGAATTGTGTAAATTCACCATAGGATATTTGACTGTTGCAGATTTTTTTTTCTTTGATGCTATTTTTTACAGTACTTACCTATATTCACAAAGTCTTTTAAAAATTTGACTTCAATAAAAATTATTTACAACTCCTAATCTGTTTTTAATTATTATTTCCTTGGGGACACTTGTGATTTAAAAATCACAAAAATCAATCAAAATTGTACCAAAAATGGAAAAAAATGCATTACAAAGACTAACACACAACAAATTGTGTAATTGCATTGAACACAGTAAAACTATGTGTCAATTAAACTCTGTTTTATATGTAGAGTTGATGTCCAAATATAAATTAAGGGCCAGCAGGGGTCAAGGTTGTGACTAGGCCTGAGCCCCCAGGAGTCTAGTTGCCCTGCCAGGACCATTACAACCCTTCTGCAGCCCCCAAGAACGTGCATATATTCTAAGGGATTGGAAGACAGCACCATTGCCAATCCTGCATGAGGATGACTAGATACACCACTGAATGAAGGGAAGTTAAACTAGTAGAAAGGGTGGTAGAACTATAAGAACTAGTAAAAACATACATTTTACTTGTCACTTTAACTCCTTTGTTATTCCAGGCCTGGTTGTAATTTGATGTGAAGCTGTGGCTATTAGACTATTTGAGAAATTATTGATTCCAATGTTCATTCAAAGTATCACCAAGATTGTCATGTTACTGCTCCCCATATAATAAATGGATGACCCATGCCTTTGAGGGGTTGCTAGACTAGGGAAAAGTCTATTAAGTGAATGGATATACAGTAGTTTAGGAGGAAAGAAAATTATTAGAAAAATTGAGTTTAGAGAGTATTGTAATGTATACCATAAAACTGAAGCTCACATTGATAGGCTCTTAGTTACAATGCAGAATGATTTATTTTAATAATACAGTTATACACATATTATATATGAATATATACATTAATATTGTGATATTTCTTAGAAAATAATGCATGTTAAATCAAGTAGTCTGGTACCTTTGGCCCTGTAGGATGTCTTTGCTCTCATCTGATTGTACTTTGCATTGTGTCTACACTGAACTGTCAAAGCAGCACAATTAATGATAAAATGTGAGTTAGTGTGTGTTACAGTAATGCCTTATTATAAATGTTTTCTGTACTGTTTGTTAAGCATGAATAAATCTGCATGAACGTATTTTATGCATTTAAGTTTAGAAAGCAATCTATCAGGCTGAGGTAGAGTGTTCTTCGAAATGTGAAAAGCAAAGGTGGGTTTACAGATACTATCGTGCTATGGATTATAACAGCAATATATTGTACCTGAGTGAATACATTTTGATGAAGCCACATAAAAAAATGAAAGGCTCCGACCTATAAATGATTAGTAGATGAGCAAAATGAAAATTTGATGTTTGAGATAAGTTTCAGCCAGTGGAAGAACAATGAAAGTTGGAAATGTAAATGAGGAGTAATTACGCAGATAACTAAGTCTAGCCATATCATTTAGAATGAACTGGAAAGTGAGAATGAACTACAGTATAGGAATACATCAAAGGTAAAATTTGTTTAAGGAAAAAAAGCATACTGTGTTGTGGAATACAAATGCATGGTTATTGCACCTGTAAAAGCTATAACACTTTTAGTGCAGCATAAGTTGAGTGTTATGTGCTGTGGAGTGTTTTTGAATGAATGATTTGCTAAAAAAAAAGTTAAATACAACATACAGTTAGAGATGATTTGCAGTTTTAAAGGGAACCTATACAAGACTTTAAAAATTAGGCAAATATCACTGTTGCAGTTGCTCCCATTTCTTTTAAAATAATAAGAGGCCATTTAGTGTAAATATCCAAACTACTATAATCCTGGTTATGGCAGTAACTGATCCGATATTAGGTTTTATGTAAATGAGACTTCAAAATTAACTTTATTATTATTTATTATTATAGGAGACTGGGCTATGGAACATTTTGAAAAAGTATAAGTGCATATGAATTTTATTTGTTAAGAAACCACAACACAAATTTAAAGTAATAATAAAATATGGTTCTTTTCACTATAATCTTACAGTTTCATTGTAGCAAACAGCTTCTCATATAGTCCAGTGATTAGTATATTTTAACAGTGCTTCTTACTTTAAGGTGCCTTTCAGGTACTGGTGATTTGGCTGACTACCTTTTTATTACTCCCAACCTCTGGGAGTGCCTCTTCTGAATTGTCTTTGGACCTGAGCTCCTATTTTGACAGCTCACCACTTCTGCTAGGAATCCAGTCTTTCTATATTATGCCTATCTAGACATGGATCCCTCCAGCAATCCACACTATCCTTTTTCTGGGCTAGCCCTTCTTATCATGATTTTGTGAAGTGTTAGTCTGGAAATGTAGTAAGTAAAGAAGAAATTAGCTTTGTTGGTTAATGAGACAAATACCCTTTAAGAAATAATAGTAGGTTGAAGGATTGCATATAAGGAAGAAAAGCTTATAAGTGCTGATAGTATGCATACTGAATGAGAACTGTCCAAAGGGATATACAATCACGAGAAACACTTATCGTATGTCCCTATAATAGCAATCATATCATTTAAAGGCTGGCACCTACCCATCAGTTTGACTGTACATGGGTAAAATATGCAACATTTAACACCAATTGAGGGCGAAATTTATTAAACTCGTAAAAGCCGTTAGCGTTTTTCCGAGTTTAATAACGCAGGAGAATGCTTTGAAGTTTCTCCCTCAAGTATCGCGAGATTTGCCTCGTGCGATACTTGCCGTGACAAACTTTTTTAAATGAAATATATCCATGGAAAGGTGGCTATACTGTATGGCTATTCTTTCCATGGATATATTTAATTAAAAAAGTTTCTCATGGCAAGTATCACACTTGGCAAATCTCACGATACTTACCGGGAGAAACTTCAAAGCCTTCTCCCGATTAAACTCAGAAAAGCCAAAACTGCTTTTCAGAGTTTAATAAATTTCGCCCAAAATTCAACTCTAAGGAATTTAATAAAATTGAAAATTTTTACCGATACTGCAATATCGATATTGCCTATATTGCAAGTTTAACGATATCGCGATATTGATAATGTTAATATCGCGATATCTAAATTCGATTGAAATTTTGAATCTGTTTATTTCTATGGAAAATCCATAATATCTCTGGAAAAATCAATATTACATTATCGATATTGGTGATATCGGCAAAATTTATCGGCAATATCAATATCGCAATATCGGTAAAAATCATTCAATATCGTGATATCGGTAATATCAGTATCGCAATATCGATATTTTCAATTTTATTAAATTTCACCCGTTCAAGAGTGAAATTTACAAAAATCGAAAAGGTCATTTTCAAACTTCTCGATTATTTTCAAGGTAAAAACAGTCCTTAGATTACATAGTAACATAGTTTATAAGGCTGAAAAAAGACACAAGTCCATCCAGTTCA
>WMED01022103.1:0-11755 GCA_019650415.1 Pipa parva | reverse complement strand
ACTTTATTTGTCATCCGCCGTTTAAACAAAGTGAAATATATGCCGTGCAAAAATATTAAGCTACGATTTATTTGATGGCATTATCTATGTGACAGTAGGATGACTGACTGAGTGATGAATTTATATTGAATTGAGTATTAATACATACACACCGATTTATTATTAATTATTATTAATGCCAATTGTGCCGACGTCATCGCGCATACGTGACGCGATGACGCTGGTACATCTACGTCATGACGTTATTGATTGGTAACCCTTTAAAACTTCAACACACACAGCATAACATTATCGCAGGAGGAAGTCCATAAGGGACGAAACGCGTCCGGTTCATCTTTTTGATCCAACGTTTACCTTGCCTTAAATCTACAGTAATGCTGGTCTCTGTCGAATACTGCTGATACCTGGCTATGTAACCTTACATTACGGACTGGGACCATACACTGCTACTGACTATACTGGACGGTAAAATTTAGTCTATGGGGATTTTCATTATGTTCATTCTTATCACAATATTCTTTTTGTTTTCTTTTGATTTATAATTCATAATCTATATTGATGTACCCCTATTTTTCTATATTTATCCAGTACCTATTATGCAGGCTGGTTTAGTTGGTCAAACTTTGATGTGTTATTATTTTTAATTGGTTTTAATGTTTTTATTTGTGTTTTGCACAGTGTGTTTTTTTTTAATTATAATAAAATATGATGGTGTGCACTATATAAGAGAGCTTTGCTTTTTCTAATTTCTGGTATATGTACCGGCAGAACTGCTCCATTTGGATTTAACTAGCCGGGGCAGCCACTTCTATACGTACCGTGGAACTTGCCATCTGTATACATTCTGCCAGGGGAGCTGTTACTATAGATATCAGTGGAATAACAGCTGAAACAGCAATAGGCCAGCTCCATCTGAGTATAAAGCTGTCTGTCCACCTTACTTTTACCATTTGTTTCTGCATTTAATTGCTATATTTTTGTTAAATATAGTAGTTGCTAATGCGCACTGCAAATATATGTTGCTGTTACATATTACTACTTCATATCTTGTTTTCATGACTGCTGTTAAAATACGTGTGGGACATTAGCTGCTGTGTGCAGCCCTCGCAACAACCTCTTGTTACTCATGTGGCCCTCAGTGTACCCTGAGTTTGACATGCCTGTATTTATATATATATATATATATATATATATATATATATATATATATATATATATATATATATATATATATATATACAGTATATGGATATTGATATACTTTAAATACTTTTAATTTTAATTTATCACATTTATTCAGTTTATGTTATTTACTTCCTCTCTAAGGGTGCATGTCCTGAGCCTCTGCTCTCTGTACTGCCAGAGTTCTCCATTTTTAGAGTTCATCTATCATGCCACGCAGCATTTGACTTTAGCTCCCCTTTAATTCTATAAAGGGTATAGTTCTTTTTTTTCTGCTTGCATAAAGGATAATTTGCCCACCTCTGAAAGATTTACTCACAACTCCATCCCCTAGTAATGTGTCATTTATGGATGTGTAAGAAAGAACAGAAGATTATTTAAAAATAGAGGATTTTAGACTCATCGTTTTCTTTTAAAACTCCCCAGAGTATTTTTCTCTGTCCACATTGCACATTGGATTTATTTTTTTGTAGCACCTCTACATAATAGATCTAGAGATTCCCAAGTCACATAGCAGCTAGTAAAGAAATAGGTTGTTTTTTGTTTTGTTCAAGCTTGGTGGAGCTATCCTGTTAATGTGATCGGTATAAGCAAATTGTTAAAAAAAATATGGAAATCAATTTTAAGGAATCCATCTGTGGAAAGTTGTTGGTATGCCAGACCACTGAACCATATGACATAAACTCAGCCTGGCTGCAGATTCAGTGATAGAACTGTCTGTTTCAGTTCAGGTTTTGAGACAAGTAGCAAACGTTTCTCCATTAGACTGAGTAATAAATGTCCTTATAACTCCCATGAGGGAAAGGATTTTTCATTCTACGGGACAGTTAGAGTTTGGATATTTATTTCCTGTTGTTAATTTAAAAGCAGTTGCAATGTTATCAATAACAATTTAAACTGAATTGGCAATCTGTGAATTAAAGGTGAAATATTAGTAAATATATAAATCTGTATTGACTCATTTAAATAACGTGTAACTGTTTATTTGGTATTGACTTTGTTATGCAGAATAACAGCATTCAGCATTTTATTAGTGAGGCAAGGATATTCAATATCTCCGGTCCAGTACCTAGTTGAGTGACTGAGCGATTGCACGGATGTTGGCTTAATTGAGCAATATATCACTGCGGAGGTGAGAGATCTTGTTAAATGATAATTCTGTTTTTACATTTATGCATTTGTGAGTGTTTCTGTGAGCTTATGACCTTGTTTGCTATTGTTCTGTGACAGAAATCAACTTAAATGTCTTCCAAATTTGTATTTTCATTCATGTTAAAAATGTTTTAAAAAAGGTAATTTTTTTATTTACCCTTTAAGCTCTGTTATAATAATGCATGCACAAAAATAACAGTAATATATTTATACAGAATAATCATGGATCCTCTAATTCCGCGGCGTGATTCCTAAGAGCCAGTTAGCCTGGGTTTTGAAATGATTCATTTCTAATCAGCTGTACAAACATTTTAATCAGTATAGTTGTTGGAAAATGAAAGCAGATCAGTTAGCTGCTGAAACTGTGGGAGTTGTAAATTACAGTACTCACAGGGAGTCTGCCTGCTCTGCTGTACTGCTGCCCCCAGTGGCCACTGACTGAAATGAGCAGAATGGTATTGTGGAGGTTAAGGGTGTCAGTAAATATATTGTACTGGGATACTCAGCTTATGGTTATGTATCTGTCAGTGAGGATACATTAATGCAATGTTTTACACTTTCTTGCTGTATTTTGCATAAATAAACTTTACTTAAGTGACAAAGTGGCAAATTCAGCAAGGCTTACTGCTTCACATTCACCAATTTGATTTCTCCAGATGAAAATGGCAGAGTAGGGGAGTTATGGCAGGGCTAGTGTTTGGTGTAAGGTGACTCAATATAGCGACCAAGTGGTAACATGAACTAGGGATAGTGTCCCATAGAAAGGATGTAAATAACACTTGTTATAATGTAAGAAATTTTAATACAGACCTTATGTGGGAGAACCATGCTGGGATTCTAGTTCTGCAACAGCTGAAGCACCACACTTTGGGGGGAATTCAGCAAGCCGAGAAGTGAGGCGCGTAGTGTTCGCCTTACTTCGGAACAACTAAAATGTGCATGCTAATGTCCTGCACGCGGACATCAGCATGTGCATTAAAGGGATTCCCCTCCCGGCGAGAGCACTCGAGTCTCCTCACCGGGAGGGGAATCCCTTTAATGCGCATGCTGATGTCCGCATTCAGGACATCAGCATGCGCATTTCAGTTTTACCGAAGTGAGGCGAACACTACGCATCTCACTTCGGAGCTTCCTGAATAACCCCCTTTACTGTTACTTCCAGCCAAGACTCTGTAACTGAATGGTAGAGTCTAGCATTAACTTGTCTGACTTTGTCCTACTCCTATATATATATATACACAGTATTTATAAATAAACAGTTTTATACCTGTTCTTTTCTCTAGAAAAGATTGTGTGAGCTTGTAAAGTGAAAGAGATGGATACAACTATAAAAAGTATTTCCCTGAAGCTGATTTTACAATTCCATCTATTAAAGTTTTCTGATATACCAGTAACATATTGATTACTTTCATTTCCAGGGCTATCTGACCTTGGGGCTCCTGCCCAGTGTTCTGTCCTGGGCCGCATACATGACGAATGACACAGCCACTGTGAGCTAATAGAGACAAAACACTGCAATATTCAGCAAAAGATAATATCAACACAGAAAGACTTGAATGTTATCCAAAGGTGATGAGGGAATCCTGGTGCCCAATATATATATTTACTTTCCTTTCTCCTTCTTTTTTCATTAACCCTTATGTAGAGACGAACCAGTTCATTGAATATATAAATTGGACAAGCTCACTTTTCACTGGTTCACAATTGATTTGTGTAAATAAGCCTGCTTAAAAACTAAGTCACACATTAAAGAAAGTACAAAGAAACAATATAAAATCCAAGTGCTCACAGAGAAAATCAAGTAATAGGCAACAAACTGGTAAACTAATGAATTAGAAGATAGTCACTTAAAAGTGAAGTGTCCATTTACAGAAAGAAGACAGCAGCAAGCTAGTTAAAAATGAGGTTCCACTTACTAAGTTAACTGATAGGTAGTGAGGAGTATCAATTGGGCTGGTTGTTTGTCCCCCAGCCCTTTGGATCCTATGCCCCTACCCTGCATGGAGAAGTTTACCATGAGTAGGAGGTCCAAGAACAAGAACAAAGCTAGCTTTACATAAGGGTACCATACCCCTCTACTTTTACTGGAGTACAGACCCTTAATTTAATATGAATCTCCTTACCTCAGGTGCATGCCCTCTTGTGGACAAGGGCTTCACAGACAACAGGCTACTATATGTACAATGGAGATCTTAGAAAGGGATACATTTTAGGCTTCTTTTGGAACCTTACATTAGGAATATTAGAAGGGGTTTAATAGGTAGGTAACCCCAGAAATTGTTTGATTCAAAAGAAAATTATTTTTCTTTTATTGATTTCTAAATACTGAACAGAAAATCATAAAAATCAAGAACAATTCATTTGATTTGTCACTGATACTTTACAGTGCATCCTCCTAGAGTTTAAAACTGCTACACCATGGTATATTCATGAGGGTATTGGTTATATTAGGTAAGGGTTTGCAGACAAAACAAAAGGCAGGATCCAAAAAAAAAAAAATATAGGCAATTGATGATCTCACTGCCTGTGTTGACCAAGTTGGCAGCTCCTACTATGGAGGGATGCCCTGATTAATGTTCCATCAAGGGTTCCAGGTAACACAAAACTGTCACTGAGTGAAAAGTATAGTCATCTTTCATGAACGACCTTGTGCATGACCCACATTAATTGAAGTCTGCCATCATTGAAGATGACCCTACATTTATAAAGTGGCTTTTCTTCCATTTACAAAGACAGGGAAATAAAACCTTAAAAAACATACTGGGGAAGTCAACAACTGGGGAAAACTTTACTGATATATAATAAGTAATAACCTATATCAACCACTCAGAAGTTCCCTTTATTTCATCTAGCTCCTCTATACCGGTTTAGCCTAATTATTGCTTGATTGTTATGGATTACTAGAACTCTGTCAACTATTTTCCCTGTTGATAAATTCATCTTATTTTTACATTTGGCAATAACGTATTTTCATGGTTGATTTATGTAATCATTAATTTGATTCAATAATGGTTGTCATGGTTGATTCCATAAATGAGTTCAAAAGAGGTCTGGATGCTTTCCATAAGTGTAGGAATACACTTGGAAAAGTGATGGTCACTAGAAAACTGGAGTTGGGATCATGATCCAGGGAATTAATCTGATTGCCATATTTGACAAGATGAGGATAATTGGCTTTTGCCTTCCTCTGGATCAACATTGCAGGATAATAGGTTGAAATGGATGGACGTGTCATTTTTTTAACTTGTAAACTAAGTTACTGTGTTACTTTTAGTGTCATGCCCTTGTTCCCATCTTATTTTATTTTCTCTCTATTTTCAGATGTATATTAAGACATAGTGAGGCAGAGAAGGCCCAACCTTCTTCTAAATAAACACCTAAAATATGCATTAATGGAAAGGAACTGTAACTGGTCCACTAGAGATGGACGGGATGTAGGCATCAGGTTTTGTTTGCATTCATTGTCACATCTTATCCTGATTTTCCTGCCTACTCTGGTCAATTATTTATTCCTTACTCTTCCTCTTTCTATCCCCACCCAATGAATTTCATATCTTGTTCATATCTTTTTTTCTATCTTTTTCATTTTTTTTTTCTGTGCCGCCGCTGTACAGAAAGCATTACCATAAGATTTCATTATATTAGGGACATTTTCCGACACATTTAACATTCAAGTTAATCTATTACGGCTACAAGTGCTTTCTGAAATGCCGGGAAGTGACCCCTGGGTCATTGAGCTTTTACAACCAGGAGATGCGTTAAACACTACAATTCATGGTCAAAGAAAAGATTCTGCAGTGTCTATTCAAATAAGTTCTTGGATATAATAGCTTAAATGTATTTTAAACTTTGGGAATATGGAAGATCTGTAATTAAAGAATCATCCTTTATAGCAGATGATTATATTTCAAATTTTTTAGAAAGTGTGTAATTACAAATTAGGGGTAGCACTTTATTTTTAAAATGTTAAACAATGCACAATGAATTCAAGGTCACTGATATGAATGCATCAGACTGGCTATAGTGTATGTCTGAAGTCATTTCCCTCATCATTTTTTTTAGCGGAGAGGAGGGGATATAAAGAAGCTATTTATTTAACTGGCACAAACCTTATTCCTTATTCAACAACAGAGGAAGTCACTCACCTACTGTATAGCACACACAATAATGAGCAGGAAGCTTTGTTCTTGGTTACTATGACCTCAAAGTTATAATCCAACAAAATATCACAATAACAACATTGACTTTGGATGGGGGTGGTTAACAATGGAAAGCAGAGAAAGGGGAACATTTTTAACAAAACATTCTGACTTTTGTTAAATCACAGAGGTTAAAGTTTTGCCTTCTAATTGCAGAAAACTGCCTTTGTGGAGAAGTAGCAGTTCTTCATTCTTATTTTAATAAACTACATTCAAGAAGATATTGTTCTTTATTGAAATAGCACAGCAGCGGGTTTAAAGAGTGTCACTAAGAATAGAGTTAACCATGAAGGGTGTGCGCATGGATATGCAGTTTATTTACCACCATTAAGGGTAAGATATTGCTAAAATGGTGAGGGACTTAGCAATGTGGGGTACCTTGACATGGTGGGAAGCTTATGATATTATGCATATATTATGTTAGTGTTAAGTTTTTAGGGGCTTATTCATCAAATTGAGAATATGACTATCAAAGTGAAATCTCATCACTTAGGTGAGAGTCACAAGTTCTCATTGTGCGCTAAACGGAAGTTTACAATAGCTAAGAAAGGAATGGAGTCAGTAGCCGGCTCTTGCATAGCACAGCATAGCCAGTTGGACAGTAGTAGCCCTGCTATCAGCACGCAAATTTGCCACTTTATTCTGGCAAAGTACAACTGGTGAATGAAACTTAGTAGACCTTGTCGAATTCACTACTGAAACAGACTCCTATGCTTGATGAATATTGGAATTAATTGTGCAAAGTGATGCTAAGAGCTCTGTAAGTCCTCAACTGACATTACTGTAGTGTATGAATTGGTCATAAATTTGCCACATCCAGAGTTTTCTGAATATACAATGATTGGAAATTGGCAAATAAATGTAAATTCACAACCATATAGATCAAGTAGGGTTAAAAAAAAACAACAAAAAAAACCATTTACACAATAAATAATAACAGGAGGGGATTCAGAACTTTTCATGTTTTAGGTTCAAACAAACCTGGGCAGATACAAGTGGTGACCTAAATATTGCAACTAATGTTTACTTTCATTTACTATTTTTATTACATGACCTTACACCAGTGCTTTTCAACCTTTTTTTTTTGGTGGAACCCTTTGATGTAATAAAATTTCTGGTGGAACCCCTAGAAACCCGGAAACCCTAGAAATCGCATAACGTGCCTGACGTCTACATACCCGACAGGTCACAGAGGGAGGATCCAAGGCATCGATCTCTCTGATGAGCCGGGTAATGATGCCGATCAACCAGTGTGTGGCGGAACCCCGATTGAAAATCACTGACTTATACAATGTCTACCTTAATTTACTATTTTTATCACAAGACCCAACATAATGTCTGCCATCATTTATTATTTTTGTTACATGACCTTACAGGGTTATTTATTAAAGAGTGAACAGTCGCATAAAGGTCTGAATTTGCATTCTTTCGCAACTTCTCTAACCTGGTTTTATTTAACAAACTTTACGACAGTGATGGATTTACAGAGCTCTCACCACTTTGGTTGCACATGCATAGGTAATTTGGCTATTTAGCAAGCAACGGAGTGTGTAGAAGGAACAAATTCTGCAAGTTATAGTGCTCTGAATTTACCTGTCTGGCTTTGCCAGATCAGAGTGGTGAACTGGGGGGTTGATGGCAGGGCTTCACTGTTGCATAAGGAGACTATTCATTCATGTGACAATGGCAACTGCGACTAAGTAACAACATGACCTAGGGACAAGGCAACAAAGAAAGATATGTATTATTCACTTATACACCGTTAATGGGACATTGTAAAGATGACATCACTGCCCTTCACTGGGAGTAACGAGCAGTGCTTGCATGCGCGTACTACTTGTTAATTCTGCCAGATGAATGCTGACAGGTGTTACAGAGAGTCAGCTCTCCCCAGCACTTCTGGGTTGGATCAGCCAATTCAGAGCCGCTGACGTCACAGAAGAAATCATCAGCAGCTAATTGAAAAAGCTGAGCGCTGCCTTCATCAGTGCTCTATCATTAACTAATTAACATCACCAGAGGAAGTAAGGATCCTGTTTGTTTCCTGCTTCAAGTTCTGTTCAGCTTCAATTCTGCCTTAAAGGGATCTTTTTCATGTGAATTCTGTTCAAGCCTTGTTCCTGTTTTCTAGTATCCTGTTTCCTCTTCAGTAAGTCTCTACAGCTTGCACCTACAGCTTCTGTCAAATTCAGCACCAGCCAGTTTGCAGTGTCTGACCCTTGCCTTGTTCATGAGTTGTGTCCATGCAGCGTCTGACTCTTTTACCGTTTCTGAGCTGCTACTAATGGGTGCTGTGTGTTACAGTTCAGCATGTGCCCAGGATTGCTGTAAGTGACTGTTTGTTATGCTCACTACGTTATAGTTCTACTGTTCCAAGTATCTGTCTGAGTTCCATGTGTGTCTATCCAGCTGCCACCAGTGGGGGGTTACTCTGGGGGCCACAACCTGGGAGGTGTCTTCAGCAAAGGCCATACTCCCTTGCGGGGGTTTCAGGGTGAAGACCTGGCCTTCCTTAGACTCTGCGCCTCAGTGCTAACTTATGCCAACTCCCGCTGTGGTATTGAGGATCCACTTGCACTCTGCACTAGTCTGCACCTGTACCTGAGTCCCGAGTATCCTGTTCCTGAATCTGCACCTGTACCTGAGTCCTGAGTGTCCTGTATCTGAGTATCCTGTTCCTGGCCCGGGTTCCTTCTGTTTCCCCCTTTGGCTGCCCAGTTTACATTCCATCCTGTTCCTGTATCTGTTCCTGACATACGGGCCTGGGTCGCTTCTGTTTCCCCCTTCGGCTGCCCAGTTCCCGGGGCATCCTATTCCTGTGTATCCAGTATCTGAGTATCCTGTTCCTGGCCTGGGTTCCTTCTGTTTGCCCTTTCGGCTGCCCAGTTTCCATATCATCCTTTTCCTGTATCTGTTCCTGACATATGGGCCTGGGTTACTTCTGTTTCCCCCTTTGGCTGCCCAGTTCCGGGAGCATCCTATTCCTGTGTATCCAGTATCTAAGTATCCTGTTCCTGTCTGAACCTGCACTTGCCTGTTTACTTGTCATGTTTCTGTTTATTTTTGGATCCCTTTAAAGTCCCATGTTCTTTGGATATTTCCTGTTTCCTGTCTGGTACAGTCCTAGCCTCCCCTTCCTGACAGAATGATAGAGCCTCTGCTACTAGAGGTTACTTCATTACACTGGGGGAATTCACCTCACTTTGCATGACTCTGTATCCCATTATTGTCCGACTGACTATGACGCACTGCACATCCATCAGCATCTGAAGTTGTTCACTTGTTCAACAAGTCTATCCACTGCTTCATGAATAAGGTGAAGTGAATTTGCATCTTCTGGATCGTAATGACATGAACAGATGCATAAAATTCACCCTTTGATAAATAACCCACAAAATATCTACCTTAATTTACTATTTTTATTAAATGACCCTACATAATGTCTACCTTCATTGACTATTTATTTTTTTAATCCTTTACTGTCTTTTAAAATATTTTGGAATGTATTTAGAAAGTATCCTAAAAGTTGGCAGCAAAATATAAATAATAATACTATCAGTAAATTTATAAGGCAAGCAGTGTTTCATATGCCAAAACAGAGTGCCTCCTAATGGAAGTAAGGGGATCTTCACTTGGTCATGAGTCAGGTGTCTGCTGAAACTGGAATTGGGGCTAGCGGCTATTAAAGCAGGCAGACAACTAGACTTGGAAGTACATTTCCAACTATATTAAGAGTTTTTGGATTGTTTTTCAGCTTGGAAAGTTGATTTTTTTCAGACAGCAGCATTCTAGGATAGTTTGCAATTGGCCTTTGATTTTTTTTTTTAGTTATTTGATTTCCTGTTTTGATTCATCTTTTTTATTGATTATTATTCATAATAATTCTATTCTGATACTACGTTATTGATTTTTTCAGTTTTTCCTTAATTTTGTGCCTTGTTGCTTGGTTAACAGAAGCTAGCAGCCAGAAGACTATTTTAGCATATAACTAAAAGAAAAAAGGTTCTAAATAAAAAATTGAAAAAAATGAAGAACATGAAAAACTGTTTAAAATAATATCACAGCATCCGCAAACATACTAAAATGGATTTTAATAAACAAACCCTTCTTGTGTGTCTTAACAAGGGGATGACATAATTTGTGTAACAGTAAACAGTGGAGGATTGTGGGTACTATAGACAAATGGTACCAGAGTACTCCTATATTATTACACTGTTGTACGAGACTTGAAAAACAGTAAAAACATCAGGGACTGCGTACCTTTAATAATGTCACAGTTGTGATGCAATTGACTTTTTTGTTGCGTGTGCTCTCAAAAAATAAATCTGGAATTTGCATTCATCAACACTGGTTATGATTATTTGAAAACACTGGGCGGCATAAAAAGGGACATCTGCTGATTACAAGCCTGCATGCAGCAGCATAACTTTAACCTTTTCTGTATCTTAATTGTGGAGTGAACGTGCGTGCGACAGCCAGGAAGATTAATCTTTCTAAGTCTGTTTTAATGAATGTGATGGCGTAAAAATTTAATTAAACACATTAGTGTGCAGATATTAGTAGCTGCATGTGCATTTCTAGGTCCAGGCTGGTTTTATTAATAGAATCATTTCTGTCAATACGTCTGTAGCAGTGATGAAATAGTCTTTTGGAGGTTTTGCATATTGTTGGACAAAATATTTTACTGCAAGTCAATAATGTCTTTACCTTGAACCACACCAGATGGTTACATACCTGTTAACAAAGTAGTTAGACTTGTAAAAAGACACATATCCAATCCTTTCCAATGACACCCTATCTAGTTTATGGCTGATCCAACACACGAACAAATGAGGTCTAGGGTAGAATTGAACCCAGAGGTGAACTGCTCCAAATTCACCCATTTGATTTTGCCACTTCAGACTAGTGAATTGGGTTGATGGCAGGGTTCCAGTGACAATGGCGACTGCGACTAAGTGACAACATGACCTAGGGACAAGGTGACATACAAATAAAATATTCACAGACTATAGTTAGTGGGATATGGTGAAACCAACATCACTGCCCTTCACTTGTCTAATTCACTGTCCAATTTCCACATGACTTCTCATCCTACTTCTACTTCGACAGGTGAATTCACAATTTAGTCAATAAGGCCTTCAGTGCACTAATATAAGTACCAGTAGATTGAGGGGGGAATTCACCATTGTCCGAAGTAGTGCGAACAGTTCGGGCGACTGCGC
>WMED01022102.1:0-11755 GCA_019650415.1 Pipa parva | reverse complement strand
GAGAATAGACGCGAATTCGCACCATAACGTGACTATTCGGACTTTGCTGAATAACCCCCTAAAACTTAGCCATCTTGGTATTGATACATCCTTGTGCAACTAAACTATGGACTTTTTTGACTAACAAACCATGGTCTATTGCATTGAACAATTCTTTATCTTTTAACATTAAACTGAATAAGAGGATGCCACAAGATTGAAGGGGTTATTCACTAAAGTCTGAATTTGTTGCGTATAGTTGCGAATTCGCCACATAAAGACAGTCGCAATAGGCTGCTACTGTCGCAGTCGCATCTTTATAATGAGAATATTGTCGCAGTCGCGACTTCATTATGGGAAAATTGTTGCAATCTTAACTTTAAAAAATTGTCTCGACTTTACAATGGGAAAATTGTTGTAGATTTGCTATGGGAATCCGCTGTTTGAAAATTCGACAAGCGAATTTGCACCTTAGTGAATAACCCCCATGTGTGTTAAACCCATTTTTATATTCATTATTTAGTTATGACTGCATTTCTTTATATGACTCCAAATCAAAATAATCTGTTGTTCAATGCCCAAAAGACCAAGTAGATTGTAGTGGACCTTAATGGAAGAGGTAGGTATGAATATCCCCCAGTTTATGTTCATGGGGTTGAGGTTGAGTGTGTAACCAGATTCACGTTTCTTGACGTTCAAATATCAAATGATTTCACTTGGTCTTTACATTCACCAATGGCAGTTAAGAAGGCTCAACAGTGACTTTAATTTTTAAAGAACCTTAGGAAAGCTCATGGTGTGTTCTAGGATATCGGAGGACTTTTAACTGTGTGCTATTCAGAGCATTTTTGCATAGTGTATTTTGGTATGGTATGGTAATTGCTCTATATCTGACCGCAAAGCTCTAGAAAGGGTAGTTGAAATAGCCCAACATATCATTGGGACCCTGTTACCTCCTATTGAGGAGATTTATCTAAATCAATGCCTGGGCAGAGCACGGAATATTTTTCAGGACATAACATCATCTAAACTATGATCTCTTTTGCCCTTTTTCCATTTGGTAGATGCTATAGATGACTTTACTCTCGTACGGTACTCGTACCGTCTTCCTGAACACTACATTAGTAACCTGTGTTATGCATTGAGTAGTATTGAATATATACATGGACTGTATTGGATGCAGATGCAAATGTTATATTTTTTATTGGTTTTGTACTTGTACTGGCTCAGTGACAATAAACTTGAATCTGAATCTAAACTTGCATTCAAGCATCTTAACTGCATACTTATCCACGTCATAAGGAAAATGAGCAAGTATGGACTGGTTTCCTTTGTTTGTCTGGCCCTAATTGCTGTCCTCAATGACTTAAAGTTAGTGTTGATGTCAAAATCTTAAATAGCACCAGTGCAGGCAGAAGCCAAGGTATTTTTAGCAGCAAGATAAGGAACAAATACTGTAATCCTGATGCATGGGGACCAATAAAGCTGGCTGCTGTGTTGTCTTGGTAATGGATTAGTGGTAAATGGAACTGGCGGGTCGCACAGTGAGCACAGGTTTGTTAAAGCTTACTGCAAATCAAAAACGAATACTCCAACACAGTTGCTTAAGGAGCTTCAAATTGTTTAATCATTTTTCTATTCAGATACAAGCTTAATGCTTCATGGTGAAAAAGCATCTCACTTCCTCATGAAGGTAAAGCAGACAGGCTTCTGAGCTATGGGCAATTAGGTGATTTGTATTTGCTATGAAACTAAATTAATTATTATACGGGCCACTGAACAGCGTGCAGTTAAATTTATGGTCGTCTGTGGGGATTTCTTACAAATGTGCAGTGCACTGCATTTGCAGCTGAGCAGTGTCTAAATCAACTAAGCAGTGGTATCTGTAAAAGTGGTTCTGAAAGATTTTTCCCATAAGCATTTACTTGTGTACCTTCCGATAAAGCTTTCATGTTCTGTGCAATCTCATTTTCTGTGGTATGCAGTCAAGTCTACACATCTATTTTCTTCACAACACCTGATTTTCACTGATTTGTGATGTTATTATTAGGCATTAAGCATTAACTATATAAATAAGATGAAAAAAGGAAAGGTCTGTCAAATTCAACCCATTTAAAAAATCTTCATTTATACTTGTGGTTCAATAAAAAGGCAAAAAAATCCTTTAAAGCTTGAACCAATTTTTTTGGTGAATGGACTGGACCAACATGATACTTAGGCCCTTATTCACCAATGTGCGAAGTGAGCCGCGTAGTGTTCGACTCACTTCACACATTGTGTTATGCGCATGCTGATGTCCTGCACGCGGACATCAGCATGCACATTAAAGGGATTCTCTTACCGGCGAGAGCACTCGAGTCTCCTCGCCGGGAGGGGAATCCCTTTAATGCGCATGCTGATGTCTGCGTGCAGGACATCAGCATGCGCATAACACAATGTGCGAAGTGAGTCGAACACTACGCAGCTCACTTTGCACATTGGTGAATAAGGGCCTTAATTTTTTTATTGATTTAAACAACCCTTTGGGGTCATTCATTAAAGAGCAAACTGTCGTGTAAATGCCTGAGTTAGTGTCCTTTCACAACTTCTCCAACCCCGCTTATCCAGCAAACTCTGTTATGTGAAAAATTTGCGACCAATTCAGATGCTTATGCCAGTCTCAGACTTACAGAGCACTTTGCATGCGCGTGCACAGGTAATTCAGCTATTCAGTATGCAACAGAGTCTATCGAAGGAGCAGATTATTCGCTTATATACAGTTAGTGGGATATGATGAAACTGATGTCACTGGCCTTCACTTGTTAAATTTGCCTCACTCTGCATGACTTCTCATCATATTATTGTGTGACTGACTATGCCGCACTACACATGCGACCGCGTCTGTCACTGTCTGCTGCTTCATGAATAAAAAGAAGTGAATTCACCTCTTCCTGATCATAGTGATGCGAAAAGACGCAAAGTTGCTATGCAAGGTGAATTTGCACTTTAATGAACAACCCCTCTTATCTTATGTTCTTTTAAGTAACTATCCAAACCTCTTTTGAAGCAGTCCACAGATTTTGCTAGAACCAGTTCATGTGAAAATATACCTTTGTAGTTTAAAAAATAAAACAAAATAAACGGAAGGGGTGATTGACAGATTTGTGTGTGTGTGTGTTGGGGGAGGGGGGGTACTGAGGAGACAGTAGAAAGGAAGTGAAGGAGGAAAAGGAAATAGGCAGAAGGGGGCAGAGTTAGTAGGTAGGGAGCAGGAACCCACTTAGATTGTAAGCTTGCTGGGGCAGGGATCTCCATCCTCTTGTGTCAACCATAACCTGGCACTTAAAGTGATATATCCTTGTGATATGATACTTTTATTGTATAATTCACTTTTCCCATGTCTGTATTGTACTTGTATCGCTGAATTGTACAGCGCTGTGTAAATTTGTGGCACTTTATAAATAAAATTATACATACATACAAATGTAAGTTAAGACAGGCCATACAAAGAAAAGATGGTGATGGCATATGAATATGGATGAGCCATTTCAGTGGCGACAGAAATTGTTCTACTGGATTGGTGTATGATTTGGCAATTTAGAGTAGAGTTTGGCACAGCTGTAGGGTGGTGAAAAAGTGGGAATGCTGGCTCAGTGGTAGCACCTCAAGGGGTAGATGCATTATGCAATTCGGGCATTACTTGGGCAAGGGGCCCATGGTTGGTGTTTATACGGCTGCTCTGCCATTAATTGCACCAACCTTAACAATTAAAGGATGGCAGCAGGCAGGTCAATTTATGAAACATTTAGTCTGCCATAAAGGATGAGCTGGTATTCTAAGTTACACGTTGGGAGTTACTAATGTTTTGTTATAAATCTAGTTAATAAAGCTGCGACCAATTTAACCCATCTCTGGTTGTTGGTGTCTTTTTCTTTAAAGAGTTAACGGTTAGTTTAAAAAAAACAAAAAAGATCAAATAAGATTGATTGCTGATTTGCATGCTTAATTGATCTGCAACTGCTTAAACAGATAGTCCAGCAGATATGAGTGGTCCACCAGACCTACTGGAATAAAACAGAATTTTTTAAAGAGTGATTACAAAAGGAATTTATAACTGTATTTTCTTAACTAAGAACTTACCACTATCAAAGTTCACTAATTACATATACTGTATATATATATATATATATATATATATATATATATATATATGTTATAATTCTTGATCATAATGGGTGTTTAGTGTCCCTTTAATTCAGAAAAAATCCTAGAGAGAAAGAGAAGCTAAAAACAATGAAGGGCTTATTCATGAACAAGAATGCATACATTTTGGAGATTAGAATATTTATAGTGGATTCTCAGAAAGGAAATTATATTTGCCTTTGAAAAAACTGCTGCCATCCAAGGTTTCTCCCTTTTTTGTAGGAAATTCAGAGCCCTGATTTCACACAAAGTGTTACAAGATTCATGAGGTTGATATGTTACTTAAAGGAGAACTATAGTCAGATTACATCTTTGCATATGCAGTACTATACCTTAGTGAGAAGTGTTTTTACGCAATAGATGTTTCATGTGAATTAGAAGGATTCATTACACAGCACTGGAAAACTCCTGCACTCCTTTACTCTGAAGCAGTATGATTTAGGACACATCTACTGGGGAGAAATGCTTCTCACTAAGGTATAGTACTGCATATGAAAAGATCTAATCTGACTAAAGTTCCCCTTTAAAAACCTTAGAATTCATATCCAGACAGCAGCAGAATCTTTTACTAAACAAAACAAAGGATTGTGAATGAAAAAATAGTCTTCATTGTTTGCTGTGGGATAATCCATACAGCCTACTGTGTTTTGCAAAAACAATATTAAGAATAATTAAAAACAGTTCAGGTGAAAAACATCTAGTGCAGCGGTTCTCAACCTGTGGGTCGAACGACGCTCTCACAGGGGTCGCGAACACGCTGTGAAGTCGGAAGAGACTGCAGGTCCCTTTATATAACGGTTCCTGCGCGGTGACCTCGGGCCCGAATGTCATAATGTGACATGCGTACATGATGACGTTTTGCCCGATCATCATGTGACACGATGATGTCAGGCCCAGACATTATCTTGTGATGTCAGTAGCTGTGGGTCGCAGTCTCAACAAGGTTGAGAACCGCTGATCTAGTGTGATCCCCCAGCCGTACCAAACAATAGACCATAAAAGAGAATATTGTAAAGCAGATAATCATTACTATTTGTGATTGTAAATAGGACAATATTAGTTTCCCCCAACAAAATAAACCCTCATCCCTAGTGCACTGGAGGTAGGGAGAACTTGAAAGTTATAGGAGAGAAACATGAGAACAAATCTGTGGGAAATGTAGATGTGTTGACTTGAGCAGCCAGTGGGTATGAGAATCCTAAGGTAGAGATTAAAAAAAAATAAAGATATATCTGCAAACAAACATAGCACAGAACACTTTACAGGGGACAAAGGTACAAGAAATTTAACCTGAAGATCATTTTATAGGCTTGCACTATGTAAACCTTGCTGTGTGTCCAACAGGGACAGTAGGTATTACCTCATAGGATAACACGTTCTGGAAGATTATAACATAGTAAACAGGACCTCTGGGTCGCTATACAAAAAAAACAAAAAAAAACATATTAAACATACATTTCTAAAGATAAATACAAACATTATCGTGTGGAACATTTATCTTTGTGCAGATGAGGAGACAGCTGGAATCTTATGTCTTGTATCAAGAGAAACATACATTTAATGCAAACACCCAAGCATGAAATGTTCCAAATAAATGGAAAACATGAGCTTGAGATCATAAGAAAGCATGAATGATGTGAGAGAGAAATCCGTACAACGCATATAGCATGGGTCACGTCTGCACTTGCAGGTAATACTTTCATGTCGAATTTTCAGCTGTTTGAGGAAATAATGTAAAGGGGGATATTTATAGAAGATTGAAAAAGTTTTCAACCTTTTATATTAATATACCTTTAACTAAGTCGAAAATATTGATATTGCCCATATTGATGTTTATTAAGCCCCTTAAGACCTTTTTTTTTATCGCTGAAAAGGGTTCACCCGGTTGAGGATGGGGAAAAACCCAATATTCCTTATAAAGATGGTTCAGAACAAGTCCCCACTGAAAAGATCAGAGATATTGATATCGATGGAAAAGGCGTTCCATTGAAAGTAGTGTAAAATGTAGCGATATTAATGCATTGATATTTAGCAATATCAATATTTTTTTTCTATATCAATACATTTTATTCAGCACTACATAAATTGAGGGAAATTAAAAATATAAATTTCCCCCCTAAACTTTATAACATAAAACATTTAACGGTGCATAAACCCCAGGCGTGTTACATGTAGCTGTAATCTGACATTTTATGAGCAGTCTTTTTTGAAAAAAAAAAAAAAAATGTAAAAATAGACAGAATGGAGCATACCGTATCTGAATATATGTAAACATAGTCCCAGCATATAAAAGCAGTAAGGAAAAATGTTTCCTAGTAGGCAAAGTTGTGATATGATGTATGATAATCTGGCAGTACTGAAATGGTGAACAAGGAAAATACAACTGGAACTAGAAGTCGTAGTTATAATAAACCCCTCAAGAGCCTGAGGTATATAAGAAGCCCTACAAAGAACATCTTTAACCTAATCGTTTTAGGTATCAGCAAGTGCAAGAAAACAGATCCATAATTACATATTTTAAGTAACAGTGAAGTTCAGAACAAACCTCAGAGGACTTTTTGTGAAGGAGGAGGGTGAATCCAGTAAGTCTTACATGCTGTAAACAGGTGGGATATGTGCAAAGAAATAGATAAAGTACATTCCATAAGAAGCAAAATTTGCAGAACTCTGCCCTGCTTTCAACTCAACATATTGACAACTTTGCCAGCTCAGAAGATAGTTCTATGCAGAACAGGATGTTTCCCAGAGAAAAATCTGTTTACCAGTTTGGTTATTATTCTCTTAACTCCATGGTTTACCACTTAGGGTTCCAAGTTAAAGTTCTGGTGACCCACAATAGCTGACGCCAAACCTTTGCTGCTGCAAAAGAAATGACTAACTTGCTTCTCAGGTTTATATTCCACCTCCTGCTTAGCCGATTCAAATGTGTTTATTTCATTAAACAGATATTATCATCCCCAAATATTTCATTTTTAAAATAATTGTAGTTTGTTTCTGGAACATCTATAAAAATCACTGTATTGTTTTTTCTTAATCAAAGATACAGTTTTCAGAAATCCATTTAAATGTATAATTTTCTACTTTTCCCACATCTGTTAACTGAAGCAGTGGGCTGATGAGCTCAACAGGCTGTGCTAAAGAAAACAATGGTTTCTTCATAGCCAGCTCTGGGGCAATAGAAATTAAAAAGCCTGATCTCAGTCAGAAAATCAGACAAAATGCTGTGTTAGTGAAGAAGCAGTTAAATCATCCCTTACTTGAAGGAGAACTAATTGTTTGTTGAGTCAAAGGGTGATTCTCTAGGGGCAGGGGGATCCCTTTCACTTCACCTTCTTGTGAGTTTCACTGAATAGAGCAAGTGCAGTAAAAATTTTTACACTGGATTACTGCTACTGCACATGCTCTATTTGGTGAAACTCACAGGAAGAGGAAGTGAAGAAGATTGCAACCCCTGTCAAGTTAAGAAGATATCTGCAAATTACAGAGAGCAGGGGCAGCGCTGAATCTTAAAACATTAATCTACCCCTCCCCCTTGAAAATCACCCCTTGACTTGACAAGTATTTAGTTTTCCTTTCTGCACAGAAAGCTCTATAACTTTTTTAGAACTAAAGTCAGTCTTTTTTCACTTCTAATATACATTACTAAATACTATTCACTGTTTAAGTCACAAACAAAGTCTTGAAACACCAAAAAAAATAAATTAAAATGCCTAAAATGCATTTCCAAAAATTCTACATAGTGTATTTAAAATATTGTGCATTTGGGAATACTTCCTATGTATTGTATGTATTGGCATTAAAAACAGTGGGACTGAGTGAATCCTGTTTAACAACATGGCTGCTATCAGTAAAAATAAAACCAGACAGAAAGCAATGAAATTCATGGATTCAGTTTCAAAGAAAACCTTTTTTAAAAGTACCATTTATTTTAAAATAACTACCATGTCAGTCCAAATGTGAATTTTTATTGGTGTTACTGGTCCTTTAAGGTAAGGTATACAAACTCTGTAGCCTTTGGTATGCAGTTGAAATAGTTACTATGCAGCTATAAGAGTTCTTTAGTTTTCTCTAAAACTTTCATACTAAACATCTGTAAAATCCCCATATAAAACTGATGATAAATTAGTTTATCTGTGCACTGCAGAGCTACAGAGAATCTAGTGCAGTCTGTGGTATGTATTTAAACCATTTAAAAATCAGCCCTGTGGCAATAAGAATATAAAAGCTGTTTGCTTTTAGATAAATGCAGCCAGGTAGAGGTTCAGCTGTATAATTTAAAGATAATTCACCAGTCCTTGAGTCCTTGATTCTTAAATAATTTTGCTTCAATGCTAGATTAATCTGCATATGGTTAAACGTTTTTACCCTGAATGATTGTTAGGTTTTAGTTCTTTAAACTGGACCAACCATACTACAATTGGGATAAAATGCTGAACCTGATGTGTTCAGTATAAAGTCAGTATAATACTTGCATATTTGTAGATCTCTGAAACTCCTAATATCAGGGTAGACCCTAAAAATGTTGTTTTTCCGCTGTTTTATATTTATGTGCTAAAGATTTAAATTGTATGCTAAATCTAGCGCAAGGGTTATATTAATCAAATCTCTCCATAAGTCATTGATATAGAAATAACAATAAATCCTGTGTCCATTATTCTTGGGCACTGAAGCAGTACTATACATTTATAAAAAAATAAATAAATAAGAAACTGATGAGATATTGTTAATGTTAAATGAGTCAAACCTTACATACAGTGACTAGAAGCAGATATAGCCTGTTTATTCATCATAAGTAACTCCATATGTAGCATGGCTAAATGTTCATATAGCAATGGCAAGATATTGTAGTGTAACCAGCTGCACACTGCATGCATTCACATGCTTAATTTGGACTTTAGAGCAGCCTTTAAGAAAAACAATTCATTAGCTCAGCTTAGGAAATACAAATGTGAGAATTAAGATTGTGTTGTGTCATCAAACAAAGGTCAGACAGAGTCCAATGGTTTTAAGAAGTAAAATGTAGATCTGACAGCATTAGAAATCTGTTGCTTGAAGGATAAGATGAACATAATAGCTATTACATGATCTGAATATCTGAAAAAAACAGGTTTTGGGGAGATCTTAACGAAGCCTAATTGCAGTCACAGTCTTAGGAATCTATTTATCGCATGGGGAGAACCCAGAATTAGAAATTCAGATGTGCTTGTGTTAAAGCAAAGATAATTTGAAGAAATCCAGACTTGTATGTTTTCTAAAAAGCTCGTAAGGCAATTAAAGTTGCTGCTGCTGAATGTACTGTCTGTAACATATGAAATTATTTTAGAATGATTTTTAAAAGGGTTTTTTTTTAACCTGTGGTAAGTGTCATTTTTTTTAACTGTGTTATCAACACTTATTGTTGCAAACCTTGTGTAAAATACAAATCCACCGTTCCTGGATACGGAAAGTTACCGGGAATATCTACCTTTTATGATTTCGCCAGTAATATAACTGTTTCAGCGGCAGATATTATGTTTAAAATGCAGTCAGTCATCACTAAATCATGTTAACAGCTTAATATTTAGACATAGAAAAATTGAGATTACTTTCTCTTTTTTTGTTCTTCCTTGAACAATGCATTTTTTTCCAGTAGAATGCATTCTGTAAACTTATCTGCGCTTTCACTGATGTCATATTTGTTCCATTCTTGACATGTGCTGTTCTGCCGTGTTTCCCTGAAAATAAGACAGTGTCTTATATTCATTTTTGCTCCTAAAGACGCACTGGGTCTTATTTTCAGGGGATGTCTTATTTTCGGGAAACATGTTACCACTACAGTATATTTTTCATACTTTACTGCAGCTAGGTCTTATTTTCAGGGTAGGCCTTATATTTCTCTGCTTGGAAAAAATTGCACTAGGTGTTATTTTCAGGGGATATCTTATTTTTGGAGAAACATGGTGTGTATTTGAACATAATTTACTGGTTTATGTATTGTAGGGAAGGGAAGATGTCATTTCGTTGTACTCACCAGCATACATACTGTCAACTGCCCGGTTTGTGATGTGGCGACTCTCTCACTCACTTTGACCTTGCAACTTTTCCTTTATCCTTATTTTGTTCCTGTTTCTCTCATAGACTACTATATTGTAATTCTGACTCTTGGTCTATTTCCTATTACATAGAGGTATGTATCAAATGCCATTGTCAGTAGTGTATTAAAATCACTACAAAGTACAATCAGTGTGTTTGCTGCAATGCTTTTTTTTTTTCAACTTCCCACCTGTTTTTGTTGCTGGTATCGAGCAGAAAACTCCAGTCATATTACCTTTTCAAAAAGATTAGGGACACCAAGAGAAATTATGGGCCTCTGTAACCTTTGAAATATGCCGCCCTAAATTGGCAATGCTCGTTTTAATTTATTACATGCCTGAATTAACACTGAAAACGGCCAGCTAAGTTAAGTTGCTAAATTATATTCCCACCCAAACCTGGACCCATTCCTACATTTTCCATTCAAGTGGACGGTGTGAATATCAACCCTGTAACCTCTGTTCGTTTTGACTCTGCTCTTTCCTTCTCTAAACACATCTCTTCCACTGCTAAATCTTGTCTATTCTTTATTTGCAACATTGCCAAGATCCACCCCTTTCTTTCGCTCCACTGCTAATACACTCTTACATGCTCTTGTCCTGTCTCGCTTGGATTACTGCAGTGTTCTTCTATCTAGCCTTCCAGTTTCCTACCTCACCTCACCCTGCTCCAATCTATTCTAAACTCTGCTGCCAGAATTCTCTCTCTATAGAGAGGACAGCTTTTAGATCATTGAGAGAAAAAGCAAAAAACCCATTGAAGTTGGTGCACACAAAAATTATATCTTTATTAAACATAATAAACACAATTAATGCCACAGGGCGTGAGAAATAAATTACAGTGCAAAAAACTTTAAAAACAATTAAAAACAGAATGTCCAAATAAGAACATACTGTATGTATGCAAAAGTCAGAGGGAATATTCACAGAGTATTAATTTCACAACCCAGCTTGAAAATGGAAATGAATTGACATGCCTTCACGGCAGCATATGTGCTAATTGATTTGTCCCATGCTCATCAATGGTAAAAGATCCAGACCACTCCACATCAAGTCACACACTTAACATCAAAAACATGGAAAGCACAATATTTGAAAGATTGTTACCAATTTAGGAGCTCAGAGTGGTGGCACAGATTATCAACTAGAAGGTTGTCTATCTTTCTGGGTGGATATACACAGTAGCGTTGTTCCCCTGAAGCACTGGATGGGTTTTGCCCTCTTACAAGGCTTCTTCCCACAGTGTAACTATCTCTCTCACATGCTGGCTTTTAAAATGGTGATTCGGCGCCAAATCTCGTGTTAGCCAGAACGTCATGACGCCGCGATGTCATGACACGAATACGCACGATCGTCCCGGCCGCCATGTTGGTGCAGTAAGAAGCCTAAATAGGTGCCGGGAGCTGCCTGACACAGACAGGACAGGACAGAGAGGACGGCCCTTCTCCCAACTGCTCCCTGGCTTCTGTAACTAAAAGAATTATCTACAGTGTTCTCCTTTTGACATTTAAGGCATTCCACTC